>JABSTQ010003853.1:0-80474 GCA_013358835.2 Ixodes persulcatus
CACCGAAACATCTCGCCGCTAATGCTGCTTTCATCATTAAGCTTAGACTAGACGCTCCGATTTCAGCGCGAGCTTTTTGCCCTTGCAAAAACAAGTGTGATCGCGCAGGCACGCGCAACCAAAGCACTACCGAAGCCAGCGAGCTCGCGTTGAAGGCGGAGCGTCTGGTCTCAGCTTAGAACGGAGTAGCATGCGCCCCTGGGACTTTGAGACACTCAGGTAGGACTTCAGTCTTCGGAGTCTCGAAACCAAACGTTCCGCTTCAGTGCTGCTAACGAGCATGGTGGCCAGGATTTGCAGCAGGCGGGTTACAATAGGATACAAGGCCTCTGGGCAAATGCAAGTTGCCTGTACCGCCGAAACGCGTGCGGTCCCTCCACATCTACCAGTACTTCCCCAGGAAGTTTATTTAACGGAACGAATGCTCCGCACAGGCTGGATATTTGCTCGAAATCAAGGCTTGCGACATATAGACTGGCGTCGTTGGCCACAACATCACTCTCGCCTAGGGCGGACGATGCTGCCTGACGTGAATGTGCCGACTCTGTTGGAGACGTTGATGACACGCTTGAACTTGTAGGTCAATAATCATTCTTAAAAAAAAGCGTCAAGGAACATCTTGGTTCTTGAACTCATTTTTTAAAGTCTACATACGTGAAGAAAGTTCCACGGCTCACGTGATGAACGCAAGCATGCAAACATTACCCACTGCAGCGATTAAAGAAGTCAACTAGGTACGCTTTGAAAGCAAGTGATTATGAGCATTCCAAAGCTGCTTCAACAGTGCATATACTGTCGCTTTTCTCTCTTGCTTCTTTTTTTTTAATTATGGCGAGGATTTTGTGTGTGTGTTTTTGCATTTTTGTTCGTGTATTATTGAAGCTAAATGAGTACAGGCGAGTAAACCCTAAAAAGAAAAGACGGGACAAAAAAAAACCCGCTAAGCTGTTTGTTATTTTGTCGTCCGGTTTTCTCCTCATTGCAGGGTTCCTAAAGCCAGAGTATTTTGTTGCGCTGCCCTGAAATTGTCGTCGAGTCCTTGACACTGAAAGGGTACGGGAACTGGAGTTAAGCCGCCTGCATTCCTCGAAGCGAGGCCAGCGTCCTTCGAGGTCAGGATTTCGCGGCTTTTGTGACGTCGGGAGCTGAGCTATTCGCACCTGCGAGCCTGAAGAAAGGCTTCGGGCCGAGTTCGGAGAGAGCTGTTCGAAGAGCTGGAGCCGGAGATGGGGTTTTCACCCAGTCCACGGACAGTGTCGTCTTCTTCGTTTTGCTTTGGTATGTTGTGGGCACGGCCCCTCGCCGTAACAAATTGATGAAACGAAACACACACACAAAAAAAAATATACTGACATTGGAAAGGGGGACGAGGTAAAGAGGACAACCATGGAATTTTGGGGGTGTTCCGACTCTTGAACCCCCCCCCCCCTCCACCCCCCCCCCCCTGGCTACGTCACTGGTGTGCAAATATGCTCGTGTTTTCCAAATAAAATTCAGTTGCCAGTAGCGCTCCGAGTTTGCACTACTACCTCTTTCAGCTCAGTTGTTTGTTTTTCCTTGCACTTCTAAGTATAGGTATGTTGCAGCTGACGTCACTTCCGGCTAAACTGTAGGTCAAAACCAACATTGTCGTCTGCCTTGTTGGAGGCATTCGGCGTCTTATTGTGATTATTGCGCTCCGAGTTTGCACTACTACCTCTTTCAGCTCAGTTGTTTGTTTTTCCTTGCACTTCTAAGTATAGGTATGTTGCAGCTGACGTCACTTCCGGCTAAACTGTAGGTCAAAACCAACATTGTCGTCTGCCATGTTGGAGGCATTCGGCGTCTTATTGTGATAGCAGTGGTGCTGTAAAGTCATAAAGCCGTCTTTGTATAACCGCATTTCAGAATATTTTCTTGTCCTAGTCAATCGCAAAATTTTTTTTACCTAACAGGAAGTGCAGTTCATAAACCCGTGGTTAGGGTACGAAGCTTTTCTGTCAAGATCATAGAGCCAACATAATAATCTAAAGCGAAAAGTCCCATGCGTTTGGCCGCGACGGGAGGGCGGTGCATAGACGCGGACATCGGCGACCCCATTTGGCGGTCCGTATGAGCTCATCGCTGGCGACGCATATGCACAAAGGAGCAGCAAAAAATCACCTGTAAATTCTGCACCTTTTTTTTTACTTTGCAGAAAAACATTTGAACTGCGTGTTGACAAAATTAAATAAAGGTAGGCTGTACCAACTTACTTATTAAAACATCCTTGCCCATCTCCCCCCCCCCCCCAAACAAGAAAAGAAAGCGGATAGGAAATAAAAAAAAAAAGCTTCCCCTGAAAAAGAAAAAAAAAATACGCACCGAGCAGCGTCGAACATGCGCCAACCCCACAGCGGCGCCATCTGTTGACTGCCCGTGATATTGCGAGGAGAAACTAACTCTCGCTACAGTTACTCTCGACCTCGAGTGAGGGTTAAGGGAGAGTATCCAAGGTATATGTACAGATGGTAGCGAAACTTGGGCCAAAACATGGTACAAAACAAATTGCCAGCGACATCAACCTAGAGGGTCACGTGGTTACGGTGCGTTTGAAGCGCGACTAGGAGACGTTATGGCAAACTCTATACAAATAAAATTATATTCAAATATAATATGGTAAGTTGTATTTTTAAATTGTGTATATTATTGTTAGTTATCTGCAATAAGGTTTATTGCGCTCGAAAAAAGCAGAAATAGCTTATTTACTAATAATATACTAACTTGTTCTTAGCGCCCTCTGAACTCCACGAAACAACAATGCTGGCTTGTAATAGCGAATCCGATAATTTGCAGAGATCTCGTGCTGCACGAACGGGCCGGCTTTGACGTCCGTCTGCTCGTTTCTCAGGACTCCACGTGATTTTTGAATTGTTCTACCGGTACTTTACACAGTTTGAAAAGTTTTGTTCGTTCAGCGTGATTAACCCAGTTACGTGCGCGGGAGCGAAACGTCGGAGTGATAGAGGATCAGTCGCTTTCGTGCGGGTGGACGCTGCTACGTCAGACGGGCTCAACGTCCTTCGTGACAATGAGCTCCACACGTTATGCAACGAGACGTTGCTCCGTAGAAGAATGCCGAAGAGACGACTGCGCGGCTGGCGTCTCGCTGCATCGGTTTCCTATCGACACTCGAAGGTGAGAATCTGTTACTGTCAGTGGGATGCCTGCTGTGTTGTGTTATGTTATGCCATGCTCCCCTTGTAAAGTATTTTGTTTTCCTATTTGTTGTTAGTTTTCATAAATCTATCACGGTTGGCTGGATGTGCACAATGACGAATAACAAAGCTACACTCGGCCCACTACTGCACTGCCTGGAGGCGTGGCGTGTTTTTACTGGAAATGTTTAGCTTTCAATTCGCTCTTCCTTTGCAGCGTTGTTTGCGCTTATTACGAAATCGCCCAGGATAATCGAATTTGCCTGTACTGGTTTGGCCTACAGGAGTATGGGGTCATAATCATCGACGCTCTAACCAATATGTTAGTATGTTATCAAACTTTTTGCTGTTCTTGGTTTTAAAAACCTTGAACAACTTGACAAAGAATGCAAGTTCTTATTGACTACCATTTACATATTTATAAACATTCTTAGAGTTTACTGATCTGGGTTATTTGTCACCTTGCAGCATCAAGCAAGGGCCGCCGCATTGACAAGAGAAAGATGGACACACTGAAAGCTAAGGTACGACAGATCCAACAACGGAACAAGAGGCTGCAAAGAAGGCTGCAACGGCAGCGTCAGATGAGGACTGTGGCTAAAGTAGTTGAAAGTATCCGCGTTCATGTGTCTCCAGCCGTTGCTGCACTCGTTGAGGCCCAGCTTAGTATGAGGGATGTAAGCGGGTTCGGTCGAGGATGGTGCAGCCAGAACAAGGCTTTGGCTTTGGGCCTCTTTTTCATGGCCCAAAAGGCCATAGGTATTTTAGTCGACTGCTTAGGTTGTCACCAGTCCGATCACTGCAGCTGCGGCTTCAGTGTGTTTCACAGAAAGTTGGATTTTACCCCGACATTTTTAAGCTTGTAAAGAGGCGAGCAACTTCCTTTTCACGAGCCAATCGGTCCAGCGGCATAGTCTTTGATGAGATGCACATTAAAAAAGAGGTCTCAGACAACCCCTCATCTGACAAGTTCGAAGGACTTGAAGAGCATAATAATGGTCCGCAAGATGCAAACCTGTCAAACAAGGCTCTAGTGTTTATGGCAAAAAGAATCCGAACACCATGGAAGCAGCCACTTTGCTACTTTTTTGCTCATAAGGGCACGACTATCATTGTTCTACAGGATCTTGTTTACCAGTGCTACGGCGTCCTTGTGGATGTTGGCCTAGAGCCTGTAGCTGTGATATGTGATCAGGGGAGCCAGAACGTCTCTCTTTTTTCATGCCTTGTAATTTCCGAGAAGCCTTACATGTATGTCAATGGCAAACCTCTCTTTTTCTTTTTTGATGCTCTGCACCTGCTGAAGTGCCTCAGAAACATGTTATTTAAGTATGACTTCAATGTTTGTGATCACGTAGTGAAAAGCTCGTACATAAAGGAAGCTCATAAAGAGGACCGGACACTTGAGATCCGTTCTATGCACAAGCTGAACGAGAAGCACTTTAATTTGAAGTTCTGCTAAAAGATGTCGGTGAAACTAGCGGCCCAAGTGTTTAGCAACCACTGTGCTGCTGCAATGTCTGCCTTTCTAACGTTCCAGCAATTGCCAGCTGCTGTTATTCACACAGCGGGATTCATTGAAAAAATCGGCCGTCTCTTTGACAACCTAAATAGCTCGCACAAATTTTTCAAGACGCACTTTGCCTCTGCACTGCATAATGGCTCTGTCCATGAGCAGGTTTTCAAAGATAGCATTGAAGTTTTTGAAAACCTGCAAGCACCTGGATGTAGAAGGCAGCCGAACTGCATTCGTGGCTTCTGCTTGACAATGAGGTCTCTGAGGATGCTCTGCGATCACCTCACACTTAATTATGGTTTTACCTAGCTTTTAACTCGCCACTTGAACTACTGTAAGTGCTACTGTATTTGAGTGTAAAAGGCGCTGCTGACTCGGACTTTGAAAACGTGTCAGTTCCCTTCCCTTCTTTCACATCATTCGTTGAGGCTTGTGAGCGTGTTTTTCGAGGCGAGCATCAACCACCTCATTTCAAAGGAGGGCATAGGGCGCACTCTTTGTGTACTTTTTTATCAGGAGGTCCAAACGTATCATGCTGTGTGTAACCACAATGTGTATGACAATTTGTTTTCTCTGTTTGCTAAAGTCAAGCTTCACTGGTTTGCACAAACAAAAACACACTGGACTCGTTGATGCATCAGCAAAGTGTAAAGCTAGGCAACAATTGCAAAGCCTAAGCACGTGAGACCACACAGAGTACATTTTCAAAGCAGTATGTTTGCTTTTCTAGCCTTTCGTGTGGTGTAAGATACTTTATTTTCGTGGGCTCGATATTTCGCATTGTGTCTCTTTCAAGAAAATCTGGCGGGCGCAAAATTTCACGATCTAGAGCGATATTTAATGCTTTCATATCCATGGATGACTCTTTTTTCTTCGATTTTTATCAAAATGCGAAGATCTCGAAAAGTAGGTTATCCCAAAAATTAAGGTGCTTACAGTGTTATGGGTTACAAACTGCTCATGTGGTTTTGTCACTGATTCAAACCTCTGATTTTAAGGTCCAAAGAATACTGGCCTATGCCGTTCAGCGTACTGGAGGGCTTCAAAATAATTTATGCGTTCACGGAAGGCTCCAGAGTACGCAGCACTATCGTACGCAAGTTAAAAAGTTTTCTGGGTGATCGTACCTTGCCCAAGAATGGCAAAAACAGCCGTTATTTTTTTTTTCGTTTTCTAAAGTGTTGAACACAGCTTTCTTCGAAACAGTTTAAAATATGGGATATTGATGGCTGTCTATAAACTGACAATGCCCACACAACAAGCAGCCAATTGTACAGTGTGTTATGTGTTATCCTGTCATAATGTGATTTATGTATTCATCTACTAGGTTTCTTCTCCCTTAAAAATAGATACTGATTGTATGCTTCTGATGAGTGTTCTAGTTGAGTGGTTGTAAGCAGTTGTATGTGAATAAAATGTCAGTGCAACATTGGACTTGCATTAGAATAACTGTCGTGTGACTTTAACGCTACCACACTCGAACAACGGTATTGTTATTCACTTTTTTTGTGAGGTCAGTCACCTTTAAGCCGCTCCAATATTTCTGAAAAAGCTGAAGGAAAAAGCAAAACGCGGTTCTTTCAAAGTTGTTCTGTGGGATGAAAAAAAAAAGATTCTCGAAGTGAATTGCCTAAAAAAGGCGGCCGCGTAAAAGAAATCTATTTTCGCGCAGAATTAAGGGTCCAAACGCGATGGTATAGATTCAACAAAACGAAAAAAACAAAAACAAAATAAAACAAAAAAAACGAGACTTTAGGCAAGAAGGACGACACACAAAAACGTTTCAAACATACCTTGGCACAGCTTTGAGACTTTTTGGTGTGACTAAAAAGCTTTGTTTGAGACTTTTTAGAAACCGTGATTGCAGGCAAAAACGACGATCGTCTTTTTTTCCTGCAGTCCCAGTTTCTAAAAAGTCTCAAACAAAGCTTTTTAGTCACACTAAACGATCGTCCTTTTTGCCTGCAGTCCCGGCTTCTTGTTATATTTAATTTTCGCGCCGAAAAGCACACCAACGTGACGTCACTTTTTTTTCTTTTTCGGAAGTGACGTCATTTCCTGTTTATTTTTTGTTCCGCCGGAAATGTTATCACGACACATAGATGGCGCTAGCGAAGCCCCATGAGCCGCCATTTTTTCGACACATGGGCTTCTATGGAAGCTTCGCTACCATATGTACATATACCTTGGAGTATCATCGAAAGAAGCGGTCGCGAAAGAGTAAGTTTGATGAAGAGAGAGTTAAAGTAGAGTAAGTTAGGGCACTTACTCTCCTTTGACACCTTTTTTTTTAGAGTGTGCGCATCGGGGGCCTCTTGATTCGCTGCAGCCATGGCCGGAGCAGGCTCATCTTGCCAGACGAAGCAGATTTGCCTGCTTGGCGGAGGCCATAGAGCAGAGCTGGAGCGTTTGCCCAGTGTTGGTAGACGAGTACAAAAACTCGTCTGAAGAGGAGCGTAAAAAATGACGGGAACGGAGAAGAAGTAGCGCGACGTTTTGAGCAGACAACCTCGTGGCTTCGTCGAGTGTTCGGTCGCCGCCAGCTTGCGCGAGCAGACGACAAGCAGACGATGCGTGGAAGAGCACGGTAGGGGGGTTGGCCCTCCTCATTGGCTGAGGACATCTGTAGGTTCCACACTGCTGCTTGGAACTACTGAGATAGAGTATAAGTCTCAGACCGCCGCGCTTTGCTGTCGCGGCCAAGAAGGCACCCTTTATCTGGGAAGCGTCTTTACCGCATCGCACGCAGAGAAGCCGTCGTGGCGTGGCGGCGGAAATGATGGAGAGAGCCTAGATTTAATTGAGGGAGCAGTAAGTACGGTATGCCTGCATTTGATTGTCACATAGCCAGTCTAGCGAGAAAACTGGGCCACAAAATAGGGACATAAAAGATAATACAGATGACCCAGGCTTTTAACTTGCAACAAACACTTTATTGGCTTCAACTTACTTCCTAAAGCTCCACGAGGGTGTGACATGAAGAGGGAGGGGGAGAGGACGGTGGAATGAGAGAAGCAGGGGCTATGTGCCTATGCCAACAGCTAAGCGTATGCAGCGGCAGGTGGTCTGCTGAGTGACATGACGCCATTAAATGGCTACACTTTGTTTGCTTTTTGAAGCCTCCATTTTACTTTTCTGTTGCCTTAGTGAAGGCACCTGTATTGTTTTCAAACGTTAATTCTATTGTTTGATTATAGGGAATGAATTAGATTGTTGCACTTCCATTTTGTGTTAGTTCAATCAATCAATTATTTTATTTGCACCTGTACAAGTACAAACGCTGGGAGGCAGACAAAAAGCCAACAGTTGTTTGCTTGTCAAGGTCTTCTCTTTCATCTTCTTAACAAAGCGAGCTACAAAAACAGCGAAGAAATAACTATCATATGTCTCAGAGATAAAAACACTGGAAAAACCAACAACAGAATAAACACTTTAAAGGGAGACTGAACCAAGAAATTTAGTGTCCATAATAAGTGGCGCACGTTCTTTCCACGAGCCAGCAGCCGCCAGTGTGCGCGAGCACACGCAACGAAAATGACGTCAAAGACCTCCATTCGCGCTTAAGAAGACAGTGAAATGTATGGGCTTCGGGCCAAAGGAGAATAAAGACAAGTTTTTCATCTAGACAGTGGTGTCTGGTCTGAAAGGTAAGCGTTTAATTGGTCTAGCAAGCACGTAGCTTTCACTTGTAGAGATGAAAATCCTGTCTTTATTCCCCTTTGGCCGGAAGCCCATCATTTCACTGTCCTCTTAAGCGCGAATGGGGGTCTTTGACGTCATTTTCGTTGCGTGTGCTCGCGCACACCGGCGGCTGCTGGCTCGTCGAAAGAACGTGCGCCACTTATTATGGGCACTAAATTCTTTGGTTCAGTATCCCTTTAAGGTTTGACGTCGTGAAAACACTTATTGGTTTGAGAGCCATGTGTTCTATTTCAATATAGAACATGTAGTTGTGCACCATAGGAGTGGAAGTTCGAGAACAACGATAATATACAACCACCAGCTCTGCGAAGAAACGCTTCATGTAAAGCATACATATATAATTGTTATTTTCAGCAGGAGTTCACATTTTTCGAATGTGCTCTTGCTGCACAAGCATTTATATAGCTGACGCATCTGAGGGTTCTGTACTCAAGCGATAGTTATTTTTTAAATTTTGAATATTTATTAGAAGATTTGTACCTAACAATTCATCTTATTTGCTAATAGCACCCCAGGAGTTACTATCGCCCAGAGATGTCACAGGCAGTCATGATCCTTTGTGGCAGCGGAATTTCACCGGTAAGTTGCCCCCCCACCGATTTTCTGACATGTGTGCTTGCCTCTAATGGCCCTTTCAGAAATTTGCGTCAGGAGCTGTAGCTTTGACAGCATCCGTTGCAACCACGATGTCTGCAATGACCAGAGTGTGTCACTTGCACACTAATTCGACAACTTCAACAATAGACCTGTCGCTAATTACCCAAGCAGCAAGGGGAACGCTGGAAATGTAGGTACACATGCTGCACATGCTTGCCTTCTCTGCATAAAGGGTTCGAGGCAAATAACCAAAATAGGGTTTCAAGGAATGTGTGTGCAATATGTCATTTGTTTTAGATTTCTTTTGTTGAACAGATTCTCTTGCAGACACCACCACATGCAGTGTGTGTTCCTACATTCCCAGCATTCTTTTTTGTGCACGGTTAATTTGGGATATGGTCTATTCTGACATATATGGCAGTATGTAGTGTTTGTCCTGTGCCAAAATATTCTCAATGGCCATCAGCTTTTTCTTTTATTGGCCACACCTTAGAAAACAAGGTCTTTTCAAGGTATGATGGGAAGCAGGTAGGTGTTTTGTTTGTATAGGCTCAATGTTTAGTTATTATTCCCAGGACATCATTCTTGCAGGCCTGAGTAGAAGAGCAAAATGTGATACACCATACTGAAACTTGAATACTCCAATCTCACCTCATTCTTGTGGTTCAACTATAGAAACATACAATATGTTTCCTTGTCCAGTGCATTACTGCAGAAGGAAGCAGGCATGGTTCACACACTTGTAACTGCCTACAACCGGTGCGGCGGTCATAAGCATTCATAGAGGCTTAAAGCCAGTCTTTTAACCTCTCCAGCCATAAGCAGTCGCAAGCGTGTGAAGCAGCCTTTGCGACTGTTTTATTTCTGTTAATCACTACCCCTAAAATGATATTAGTTATGAGCAGTTGAAGCAGGACCAACCGAAACCTAGTTCAGGCCAACATCTTTATGCAAATTCTAAATGCACATTCGCAAGCATGTTAAAAGCATTTTAGGTGCATAATCTGTTTCTTTGAAATTCTCGACACATACAAGCACTGCATTAGCATGACTCTTCTCTCGTTAGTTAATTTTTCAGCACACAATCGCTGACCAACATACTAAAGCAGGCTCCTCTGGTTCGTGCAATTTGCTTTGTAAACTGTCGGTCAACTGAACCTTCGGACTCCATCTCCAACCTGATGTCGAAATTGGGTATACTGTCCCCATCACGTGAGCAGACAGCTGAAATTGTAGCCGCAAGGCTAGCTGCCTCTCCTCTGTCAATGTAGGGTGTTTTTCGGGTGGGGGATCTAAGGTTTGGGAAGCCAGTGCTTTCCTGTGGCCCTTTTAATTTTTTCTTGACACTTCTGCTTGTACAGAGCGTGCTGACGGCTACTTGAAGTATCTTTTTGGTTGTAGCTTTTGTCTCGGCCACAGTTTTCAAGGGCATAGGAGAATAGTTTGATTGACCCTTAACTTGACACTAAGTCAAGCAGGTTGTCATGACCATGCTCATCTCATTTATTAGTGCTATAATTTCAGAGCTTAATGTATTACCTGTTGATTGAAAGTTGGCTTTGAGGCCAGATGCCGAGTTATCAGGTTGTAAACCAGACTGAGGTTTCTGCAATTCGACTGAGGCTTATTGTGCTGCAAGATCAGTCTAGGTTCACAATACCTGGGTGGTTGAGATGAATCTTCAAAGCTTTCTTCTAATTAAATCTGTATGATTTCCTTTTAATCACCTTTCAAGCTAAGTGGTTGATGGTTTCTTTTGTGCCTTGTCTTTTCAGAAGTGCATCTTTAACTCCTTCAGTTTCTGCTGCAAGCCTGCTACTACAGCTTGTAGCCCAAGTAGAAGAATGGAGGGCTGAAAGCAGGGCTCAGGTGACCGTGGACTCATGGCCCTCAGACAGCTAGAGCACCAAACCAGGCACAGACCAGAGCCATTTATGCTCCACTTCTAGAGGACGTGTTGCTGTTTGAAACTACCAAGACTCATGGAAGCTGCTGACTGGAGGCTGTTGGTATGTTTAATTTTTATTCTTTATTGGAATTACTTCTCAGAGCATTGTAATTATTTGTGTAATAATGGCAAGTCCTTGTTTAATATCTGCAGAATATAATTGTTAGATATTGTCACGAATGACGAGGTGACAAAACAACGGAATAACTGAGAAAACTGAAACGTTTAATGGGGTGAACTTGTGCCCAGAAATAAAAGGAAAAGGAAAATAACAACAGAGCGTCGCGGGCGTCGAAAGTGGCGAAGCAGCAGGATCGAACGCTGAGGCGAAAACTGACTACGGCTCGCCACGCGGAGCCCCTTTTGTACACGCTAGGGCTTCTGGAATAATCGGCGTAGAAGGTTCTGCGTGTAGAACATTCTGACCTCGAGTAAACAACAAGGTTCTCGAATTTACCAGAACATTTACGTCAGAGTCCACAAAAATGCGTCCCGGCGGCCAGGAATCGAACCCTGGCTTTCTGCGTGGAAGGCACGCGCGATAACCGTTAGGCCACGAGCGCGCTGCCTGCTTGGTCAGCTGCGCCTGCGGCATTACTCCCCCCTTTAAAAAGTGCATCGCCCCGATGCAACACAAAACAAAACAAAGCAAATAAAAAGGACGGTAAACTAAAGAGTCATTTGGAAGGCATAAGGTGCACAGTCCTATCGGGCGTAGTACGGCTTCAGGCGCACGACGTGGACGACTTCAGGCCGTGGTGGGCGGCGTGACGATGTTCGTGTTCCGTCGGGCATCACCTCGTAGTTCAGCTCCCCGAGGCGACGAAGTACCTTGTACGGTCCAAAGTATCGTTTCAGCAATTTCTCACTGTGGCCGCGGCGACGGATGGGCGTCCACACCAACACCCTGTCTCCGGGCTGGAAGTGGACGTCCCTGCGACGAAGGTTGTAGCGGCCGGCGTCGACGCGTTGCTGGTCTTGAATCAGGAGTCGGGCGAGCTGGCGGACTTTTTCGGCCCGTTGAGCAACCACCTGGGTGTCGTCGCTCTCACTGTCAGCTGGCTCATGGGGCAGCATCGCGTCCAGCATGGTCGTTACTTTCCGACCATGTACCAGCTGGAAGGGTGTGAATCCCGTGGTCTCTTGAACCGCCGTATTGTAGGCGAACGTGACGTAGGGCAACACCTCGTCCCACGTCTTGTGCTCCACGTCGACGTACATAGAAATCATGTCGGCGATTGTCTTGTTGAGTCGCTCCGCCAGCCCGTTGGTTTGTGGGTGGTACGCAGTAGTACGACGATGGCTGGTGTGACTGAGCCGGAGGATTTCTTGGGTCAGCTGTGCCATGAACGATGATCCGCGATCTGTAATCAGAACTTCGGGAGCGCCGTGCCGGAGGACGATGGATTCGATGAAAAACTTGGCGACTTCGACAGTCGTCCCTGAAGGAAGGGCTTTCGTTTCTGCGTACCGCGTGAGATAATCTGTGGCGACGATTATCCACCGGTTTCCCAGGGTCGACGGCGGAAAAGGACCAAATAGATCCATTCCGATCTGCTGGAACGGTGTAGTTGGCGGAGGAATCGGCTGCAGGAGACCTGCCTGCTTCGTCGGCGGTTTCTTGTGTCGCTGGCACTCGTGGCAAGATCGGGTGTAGAGGTGGACGGTTTTGGGAAGCTTGGGCCAGTAATACTTTTCACGAATACGGGCCAGTGTCCGGCTGTAACCAAGGTGTCCCGACGTCGGGTCATCAAGACATGCTTGAAAAATCTCCTCTCGAAGGTCGGCCGGGATTACCAGCAGCCACGGCGAGTTGTTGTTTCCGAAGTTCTCTTTGTAGAGCACACCCTCCCTATTGAAAAAGGCCAATATGAACTCGGCTTATTGGAAATATTGTATTCCAATGAAGTTAATGGAAACCAATAAAAACTTATTGTTATCCGATTAACCCAATACGCACGATGGGAATTCATATCGGAGCACAATATCCCAATATAATATGCGGTTATTAGTATACAACAGGATATTGGAGCACAATATCCCCATATAACTTGCGGTTATTGGTATACAACACGATATCGGAGCACAATACTCCGATAGAACTTGAGGTTATTGGTATACAACACGATATTGGAGCACAATACGCCCACATAATGCGCGGTTATTGGAATAGAATACGACATCGCGTGCATATTGGTGACCAACATGGACATACTGTACGGCCGCACGATACATAAATATCGGTCGTCGATCACGGGCCCAAAGGAAAATATGATATCGCATGCATATATCTCAGAACGAATACAAAGTTAGCAACATGAATTGCGTCAACATATACCGCGGACTAAAAGGAAACGTAGCACGATATTGAGCGTTCGTAACGCAACATGTGGATATCGGTATGCCCACATATATACGACATCGCGTGAATGATATCGTAAAACAGCACGAGTTACCATACGACAATACGAGAGGGAACGATATTGGAGGTAGATACACACAGAACACAAACGTTCTGAGTTGCGAACACATTAACATTGATCCAAAGCGCAAGTACGTACGGCTGTTGGTAGGGTACGCAGTACACACAGACTCGCGCGCTTGAAATGCTAGAAACCACCAAACCGTTCATAATAACTAGCTGGAACACCCGCGACCTACCTTTCAAAGAGAAAGCCCAATGACGACGTGCTTATTGGAGTGATCGTTTTTCAACAAATGTTTATTGCAGTTGTTATAATGCAACAAAAGTTAGGTTACCATTGTTGGGACCCAAATCGAACGCGATACGTGACAATGTCGGTTCGCGCGATAAACTAATGAGGATGAACAGGTTTGACAGGTGACGTGCATGTAGTTGCTTCTTACGCGCACAGTTATCGATATTGACCTACCTTTCTGGGTCCTACGTCGTACACAAAATTCACGACAACATGCGAGCACATTTCACCCACCACTCTTCGTCGCCTGTTTCGCGAGATTCACACCGTAAAAAAACGACGTGAAAAATACGTGCATTTGCGCCTTCAAACGAAACGTTACAGCCTCGTTTTTTTGAGAAGAACCCGCGCGCGCGCCAGCTCGAGTTTCGGAGGCAGTTCGACGAAGGGAGTGAGCCGAGTCAGCTGAGCCGGCCGAGAGGCCGAGCGAGCCGGCGAGCTCAGCTGAGCATGCGCACTACGCAGCGACCGCGACCGCGCCAACCGCGCGACACGACGAGACCGACGCAACCGACGGATGACAGTTCGACGCGCTTTTGCTCGTGAGCTCCAAGGGAAACCAACGCACTTTCAATCGCTTCGGAAGGTACGTATACACGACTTTATTACTTGCAGCATTGAGTGCTTTCGTATACACGGATCAAAGTAAACACCGAAGGTCAGAGAGGAGACATGAAGTTTTGAAATCGCAGCTCATTTGAACGCATGTGTCCCCTGTTGAAAGCCTCTAGCTGAGTTCTGTTGCAGGCGTCATTTCGACTGCGCGTACTCCGACGTAACGTCAGTCAGCGTTCACGCTCGGCTAGCTTCGCTATCTTGTTATCTCATGTGCGAAGTAGACATAGAAACCAGCGCCGCGTCTCTTTCGGATATTCAGCCTCCAGCCCCCTTGCTTCGAGCGTGCTTGCCGCCGCAAACCGTTCGACGCACTGGATTCGCGGGCTCGTTCGAAGAGGCGTTAGCTCACGAGTCGCCAAAGTGTTACGGGAGCTTCACTTTACGAAATTCGCGATCGACGCTCTGCTCTGAGCCCGTACTTTTTTCTTCCCGGGTCGACTATGAGTACCGACCACTGAACTGTGGTGCCGACTGGCGCCGAACGAAGTTGGGAAACGCTAGCCAGTGAGTCAGATTTTCGTGACGCCGCCCAACTGCCCTGCTATCGGCTGCGCAAAGCGGATAGTGTCAAAAGAAAAGCATGCGTTTTTTTTTTTTTTTAATCTCTCCGTCGGCCATGTTTCACCTCAGTCAACGCAAAGTAAATCGCGGCTGTACTAGTACATCGCTTGACTCCCGATCACTGTCCCTAGATTGTAGATTGTCTCACTTCAGCGGAACCTCTTTGGTATGATCTTATTCAGATATCGTTACATCTTGCTTTTTCATCTTAGCTGCACACTTCTAGACGACCTTCTACACATTGCACTCCTTGTCAACATGTCGATGGTGCTCGAGACAAATTGGAAGTTACTGTTTGCTCACTCCTTGGTGCACATATTTCATGTTCAACATCAGGTATCTCAAGGAGGCAGCATGAAACCCTGGGTTTGTTCAGAGGTACCTCAACATACTGTATTAGAGCGCCGTTTCGTGTGTTGTAGTTTCGTACAAAACCAAATTGCACTTTGTTTGTAATATACCCTATAACTGTTCACTACAATTAAAGTTGCAATGAAGCATTGGCCACGAGAGGTGACTCCGCCAACGTGGCCGAAAAATTCCTCGCATAATTTTCTCCAGGGGTCATTTTGGATGTTGACAAATTTTCTTGTGAATAATGAGTGTTATTCACATGTGTTTCTTCTACTTTTCGTACAGGTACTTCAGCTACATAAACCCCAGCAAAGGCAGCAAGACAGTCTCATGGCGTCACACCAAGGATAACGGCATTCCTGCTCAAGCCCCGAGTTTTGTCACCGAACTTCACTGAACATAATGGTACATTCCCTTTCCTTAACTTTTCCCTATGAAATGTGTTTTTCTGTTGTTGTTTGTTTTGTTTTTTTGTAAAAAGGTTAGTACGACGTTTAAACACCCAAACGTTCCTAAATGGTTTCTGTACCATACGATGGGGTGTCTTAGGCCCGCTTCAGACGGGGCAACTTTTCCAGCACTTTCGGGGTTGCTGGCGGGTTGTTCCCTAGCTTTTCCTAGATCGACACGAATTGCCGAGATCGGGTCCGGCTCGAAGTGGACGAGCAACTCACACAAATCGGAGACGTTTGAAATGGCAGCAGCCAATCAGGAATGAGATATTTTCACACGACACCCCTGTGTTGGTGATGATGACAACTGAAAACTTAGTTCTGGTTTGAAATGGATAGTTTTTGGAAATAAACTTTCAAAAAGATGAGTTAGTATTCTCAGCACAATTTAAAGATATAAAAACATGTTTGTTTGTTTTTTTGGATAGAACTGTGCATCTAAATAGTGCAAGAAAAATAAAATTTCATGATGATGATGGCAAGTCGTAGCAATTCGGTTTCTGTGTGTGAACGCGGGCGGCCCGTTTTGCTGGTGTTGCGACTTCAAGTTGCTGGGTGAAATTGCCCCGTCTGAAGAGGGCCTTGTTGCTTGGTGAAATTGCCCCGTCTGAAGGGGGCCTTGTTGCTTGGTGAAATTGCCCCGTCTGAAGCGGGCTGAGAAGGCCCGCTTCAGACGGGGCAATTTCACCCAGCAACTTGACGTCGCAACACCAGCAACACGGGCCGCCCACGTTCACACGCAGCAACCGAATTGCTACGACTTGCGATCATCATCATGAAATTTTATTTTTCTTGCACTATTTAGATGCACAGTTATATCGAAAAAAAACATTTCTTATATCTTTAAATTGTGCTGAGAATACTAACTCATCTTTTTGAAATAGTTTATTTCCAAAAACGATCCATTTCAAGCCAGAGCTAAGTCTTTAGCTGTCATCATCACCACCACGGGGGTGTCATGTGAAAATATTGCGTCCCTGATCGGCTGCTGCCGCTTCACACTTCTCCTAGATGTTCAAGTTGCTCGTTCGTTTCGAGTCAAACCCGATCTCAGCAATTTGCGCTGATCTGGGAAAACCCGCCAGCAACCTCGAAATTGCTAGAATAGTTGCCCCGTCTGACGCAGGCCTTAGGGAACTGAAATCAAGGGCAGTGGAGCTCTAGGTTCAAGTCCACGTGGAGACATCTTTTTTTTTTTTTGCTTTTTTTAGTACTGGCATATATATATATATATATATATATATATATACTTATTTTTTAGAGTTTTAATTATAGACGCATAATTTACACACTAATTCACATTCAGAAGTGCTTTTATTCACACTCTGTGGCTCTCTAGTGCTTGTAATAGCTTCTTGGTGAGCTATTGCAAGCTCTGCAAAGGGAGGGGCATCTTCCCACCCTTCGCAGGCTGTAAAGCTGTGGCTTGCACAGCTCTAGCAGGTCGCACCTCGCTCACTGGCTCATCACGAAGCACAAGTGCTGCATGAGTCGCACCACACCGCAAGGCCATGTACGGTCGGGTCACAGCACTTGGGACAATTCGTCACTGCACTCAGGTATGGTATGGTGGCATGGTCGGGGCATGAAGCAGGGGTACAACTTGGAAATGCTGATCTTCATCACATTTGAAACACATTTATTATTACTTTTGTGTCGAGTTGTCAGCATTTTAAGGGTGAGGAAACAAGCAGCAGCGAGAGCAAGAAAAAAAAATTGAAAGCCGTTCTTACTGAGAATCTAATACGAGCACTTTACTCCGTTTCACCTTATGTTGTACCGCAGCGGAGGCTAGAAGTGCGAGCTCATAGCGTGGGTAGCTGCCCTTAATGCACGAGAGCTTGTGCCGCCGAGATCTGCCCCACAGCAAGGAGCTCGTGCTTGTGGCCTTTTCTGCGGTACATATCATAAGGTGAAACAGAGTATAGGAAGCCGCGGAGTATAATTAAAACGATTCTAAAGGTGAATTAGCGTATAAATTATGTGCTAGTGCCTCAAAAATCGAAAAAAAAAATTTAAATATAATTAATAGGTGTAAAAATATATGCCAGGAGCACTTAAACCAGAACTACACAGTCTGTAAGTTTGAAATTTGACACCTTAAACCACTCGGCCACCACCCAATTTTATTTCCAGGTCGTTTATCGAGGTATATGAATTTCGTTTGCAGCTGTCGGCTGCAAGAGAGATTGCCTTATTTTCATTTACTTTACTATTCCCACCAAATATGACAAGTGACCAAGAATAAACTCATTTGTCGGCCGAGGCACTGTGCTCGCATCAAGGCAAGCTAGCCTGTCTTGCTGGGCTCATGTTTTGTTTCATCACCCGTTTAGGATTCTGTTGTCGCTCATCAAAAGAAAAGAAAAAAAAAACTGTGACTAAGTGTGACTTGTTCTGGTGTGCAGGTACCCTTAGCAGTAAACTCTGCTAAATGAGGCAAAATATATATTATACTGTTTTCAGCAAATATGCATTGTTTTAGCAAAATGAGCTACACTATTTGACTAAGGTGAAACAGAACGAGCCTCTCCACCTCCGTCTGTTTTCATCCCTCGCAGACACTATTTCCTGCTTTTTGTGGTTTGTATCAGACTTTTGTGTCTCTGTCCGGCCAAATCATTGGTGTTAGACTAAGACTGGGTTCTTTAGGATATGTGCAGGTATTGTTCGCAGCAGATGGCTGCCAATCGGAACACGAGTTTGTTCTCGGCCACCAAGACCAAGTATTTTCAAGGTGAGCTATTGCCCGCCTATATGAGTTTTGTGTTCCATTCCTCTTGGATGCCATTTGCTATGTGTAGTGGTCTTGCATTAGTATTTCGTCGTCTCTCTTCTGCAGAAACACCCAAGTTTGACTAAGACCGGGTTCTTTCTTATACGTGCAGGTCTTGGAGGCAAGCACCAGCCATTCAAGGCCAGAAGTTTACTCTTTGCCGCTCATGGCGAGTGTTTTCAAGGTGAGTGATTGATGCCTATCTGAGTTGCGTGTTTCATTCCTCACAGACATTCTACTTCCTGTCTCTATAGTGGCCTTGTGTCCGGCTTTTGTGTCTCTGTCTGGCCAAAGCATCTTTATTAGACTAAGACTGGGTTCTTTTGGATATCTGCAGCAATTCTCGGCAGCAATTGGCTGCTAATCAGAAACAAGAGTCGGTTCTCGGCCACCAAGACCAAGTATTTTCAAGGTGAGCTATTGCCCGCCTATATGAGTTTTGTGTTCCATTCCTCTTGGATGCCATTTGCTATGTGTAGTGGTCTTGCATTAGTATTTCGTCGTCTCTCTTCTGCAGAAACACCCAAGTTTGACTAAGACCGGGTTCTTTCTTATACGTGCAGGTCTTGGAGGCAAGCACCAGCCATTCAAGGCCAGAAGTTTACTCTTTGCCGCTCATGGCGAGTGTTTTCAAGGTGAGTGATTGATGCCTATCTGAGTTGCGTGTTTCATTCCTCACAGACATTCTACTTCCTGTCCTCTATAGTGGCCTTGTGTCCGGCTTTTGTGTCTCTGTCTGGCCAAAGCATCTTTATTAGACTAAGACTGGGTTCTTTCGGATATCTGCAGCAATTCTCGGCAGCAATTGGCTGCTAATCAGAAACACGAGTCGGTTCTCGGCCACCAAGACCAAGTATTTTCAAGGTGAGCTATTGCCCGCCTATATGAGTTTTGTGTTCCATTCCTCTTGGATGCCATTTGCTATGTGTAGTGGTCTTGCATTAGTATTTCGTCGTCTCTCTTCTGCAGAAACACCCAAGTTTGACTAAGACCGGGTTCTTTCTTATACGTGCAGGTCTTGGAGGCAAGCACCAGCCATTCAAGGCCAGAAGTTTACTCTTTGCCGCTCATGGCGAGTGTTTTCAAGGTGAGTGATTGATGCCTATCTGAGTTGCGTGTTTCATTCCTCACAGACATTCTACTTTCCTGTCTCTATAGTGGCCTTGTGTCAGGCTTTTGTGTCTCTGTCTGGCCAAAGCATCTTTATTAGACTAAGACTGGGTTCTTTCGGATATCTGCAGCAATTCTCGGCAGCAATTGGCTGCTAATCAGAAACACGAGTCGGTTCTCGGCCACCAAGACCAAGTATTTTCAAGGTGAGCTATTGCCCGCCTATATGAGTTTTGTGTTCCATTCCTTTTGGATGCCATTTGCTATGTGTAGTGGTCTTGCATTACTATTTCGTCGTCTCTCTTCTGCAGAAACACCCAAGTTTGACTAAGACCGGGTTCTTTCTTATACGTGCAGGTCTTGGAGGCAAGCACCAGCTAATCAAGGCCAGAAGTTTACTCTTTGCCGCTCATGGCGAGTGTTTTCAAGGTGAGTGATTGATGCCTATCTGAGTTGCGTGTTTCATTCCTCACAGACATTCTATTTCCTGTCTTTATAGTGGTCTCGTGTCAGCGTTTTGTGTCTCTGTCTGGCCAAAGCATCTGTATTAGACTAAGACTGGGTTCTTTCGGATATCTGCAGCTATTCTCGGCAGCAATTGGCTGCTAATCAGAAACACGAGTCGGTTCTCGGCCACCAAGACCAAGTATTTTCAAGGTGAGCTATTGCCCGCCTATATGAGTTTTGTGTTCCATTCCTCTTGGATGCCATTTCCTATGTGTAGTGGTCTTGCATTAGTATTTCGTCGTCTCTCTTCTGCAAAAACACCCAAGTTTGACTAAGACCGGGTTCTTTCTTATACGTGCAGGTCTTGGAGGCAAGCACCAGCCATTCAAGGCCAGAAGTTTACTCTTTGCCGCTCATGGCGAGTGTTTTCAAGGTGAGTGATTGATGCCTATCTGAGTTGTGTGTTTCATTCCTCACAGACATTCTACTTCCTGTCTCTATAGTGGCCTTGTGTCCGGCGTTTGTGTCTCTGTCTGGCCAAAGCATCTTTATTAGACTAAGACTGGGTTCTTTTGGATATCTGCAGCGATTCTCGGCAGCAATTGGCTGCTAATCAGAAACACGAGTCGGTTCTCGGCCACCAAGACCAAGTATTTTCAAGGTGAGCTATTGTCCGCCTATATGAGTTTTGTGTTCCATTCCTCTTGGATGCATATTGCTATGTGTAATGGTCTTGCATTAGTATTTCGTCGTCTCTCTTCTGCAAAACACCCAAGTTTGACTAAGACCGGGTTCTTTCTTATACGTGCAGGTCTTGGAGGCAAGCACCAGCCATTCCAGGCCAGAAGTTTACTCTTTGCCGCTCATGGCTAGTGTTTTCAAGGTGAGTGATTGATGCCTATCTGAGTTGTGTGTTTCATTCCTCACAGACATTCTACTTCCTGTCTCTATAGTGGCCTTGTGTCCTGGCGTTTGTGTCTCTGTCTGGCCAAAGCATCTTTATTAGACTAAGACTGGGTTCTCGGCAGCAATTGGCTGCTAATCAGAAACACGAGTCGGTTCTCGGCCACCAAGACCAAGTATTTTCAAGGTGAGCTATTGCCCGCCTATATGAGTTTTGTGTTCCATTCCTCTTGGATGCCATTTGCTATGTGTAGTGGTCTTGCATTAGTATTTCGTTCGTCTCTCTTCTGCAGAAAACACCCAAGTTTGACTAAGACCGGGTTCTTTCTTATACGTGCAGGTCTTGGAGGCAAGCACCAGCCATTCAAGGCCAGAAGTTTACTCTTTGCCGCTCATGGCGAGTGTTTTCAAGGTGAGTGATTGATGCCTATCTGAGTTGCGTGTTTCATTCCTCACAGACATTCTACTTCCTGCCTCTATAGTGGCCTTGTGTCCGGCTTTTGTGTCTCTGTCTGGCCAAAGCATCTTTATTAGACTAAGACTGGGTTCTTTTGGATATCTGCAGCAATTCTCGGCAGCAATTGGCTGCTAATCAGAAACACGAGTCGGTTCTCGGCCACCAAGACCAAGTATTTTCAAGGTGAGCTATTGCCCGCCTATATGAGTTTTGTGTTCCATTCCTCTTGGATGCCATTTGCTATGTGTAGTGGTCTTGCATTAGTATTTCGTCGTCTCTCTTCTGCAGAAACACCCAAGTTTGACTAAGACCGGGTTCTTTCTTATACGTGCAGGTCTTGGAGGCAAGCACCAGCCATTCAAGGCCAGAAGTTTACTCTTTGCCGCTCATGGCGAGTGTTTTCAAGGTGAGTGATTGATGCCTATCTGAGTTGCGTGTTTCATTCCTCACAGACATTCTACTTCCTGCCTCTATAGTGGCCTTGTGTCCGGCTTTTGTGTCTCTGTCTGGCCAAAGCATCTTTATTAGACTAAGACTGGGTTCTTTTGGATATCTGCAGCAATTCTCGGCAGCAATTGGCTGCTAATCAGAAACACGAGTCGGTTCTCGGCCACCAAGACCAAGTATTTTCAAGGTGAGCTATTGCCCGCCTATATGAGTTTTGTGTTCCATTCCTCTTGGATGCCATTTGCTATGTGTAGTGGTCTTGCATTAGTATTTCGTCGTCTCTCTTCTGCAGAAACACCCAAGTTTGACTAAGACCGGGTTCTTTCTTATACGTGCAGGTCTTGGAGGCAAGCACCAGCTAATTCAAGGCCAGAAGTTTGCTCTTTGCCGCTCATGGCGAGTGTTTTCAAGGTGAGTGATTGATGCCTATCTGAGTTGCGTGTTTCATTCCTCACTAGACATTCTATTTCCTGCTCTTATAGTGGTCTTGTGTCAGGCTTTTGTGTCTCTGTCTGGCCAAAGCATCTGTATTAGACTAAGACTGGGTTCTTTCGGATATCTGCAGCAATTCTCGGCAGCAATTGGCTGCTAATCAGAAACACGAGTCGGTTCTCGGCCACCAAGGAGCAAGTATTTTCAAGGTGAGCTATTGCCCGCCTATATGAGTTTCAGCATTCGTCAAGGAGCGCAAAATCAAAGCCCGGGGGTTGGCCATTGCAAATATTTTGACTCGGAAGCGCATAGGAAGGAAGCTTTACAAAAGTATCCACCTGCCTCAACAAGTGAAACCGAAACTAAAAACGTGGGTTCCATTTTAAAAAAAAAAATTGTCAGCCCAAGTTAACTCGGGGGCAGCACGGAGCAAACAAGCCACGGTACGAGTATGCTCGGTTCAGGCTTTTGTAAGGGTGGTCGATGACTCGGTGTCTTCTAAAAAATATTTTTTTCTAAAAGTGTGGTGGTCGAATATTCAGGGATGGGCATTGAGTCGTGATGTTAAGGTAAAAATTTCATCCACATCCTCGGATTCATGTGCCTTGGCCCCCTAGCGAGGGGGACGCAAAAGGGGTGCGTCAGTATTTTCGTCTCATTTTACATCAGGCCTCTCAATTTACAATGCACTATAAATAATATGCGTAAGATTCGTTTAGGTGTACTTCCTCTCAGCAAGTATATGGATTATGTGTCAAAAGGTCTAATCTGATGTTGACCGCACCTCGGGTCTCCACCGACGATTCATCAAAACGAGACCCAACCGGGACACTAGGGAGGAGCGGCTGAAGCAAGGGAGGCTACATATACGTCAGCTTCTTGCTGACAAGAAGTGAAAATAGATAGATGGTGGGTGTTTCATTTGCTATGCCTTTTGGCATGCACATTTTGTTTTTTATGTTTCAAGATTTCTGTAGAGTTCAATTTCAACTATTGTAAAATGCCGAGCTTGCGCCCAGATCGCAGAAGCGCCTACCCCCTGTTTTCGGAACGACCCATCCACCTTCTTTCAGCCATGCTCAAAATATTAAAAGAACACATCAACTGCCCAGGTGCCGTGGCGTCCTTGCCACAATAGTGATGGTCGCGGAGTTGACGGATCCGTGCCTGGCACAAGTCATGGCATGGCCTTTGGGAACGAGGGAATCGAGATTAGAGAAGTAGCACAGAAATTGGATGCAAGCGGCGAAGGTGAGCAGAGTTAATGGAAAACAAGGATGAAGGGGGTTTCGTCGCATGAGGCATCTATCACCCGTGCATGTAATTTTGAGTGTGCTGAAGGCGGGTACTCAAACAAATTGTTACTTGTATGTAACTAATCGCAAATCTCTCTTGCAGTTTCCACGGCCCACAAGCCAGCAGGCGCCAGTTCGTTATCGTTCAAAGGTGAGGATTCGAGATTTTCTAGTTTGCTCTGAAGCAGCAATACTGAAGCCAGACAAGCGGTACGGCATATTTAATTGACGGAGCCCAGAACAACTGGGGACGCTGCATTGCAGCAAAACAAGCTTCAGTGAAAGCTGAAGCTTTGCTGGAGGCGACAGAACGTGTGCCCAGTTTTGTCACAAGAGGCATATTATTTAGGAAAAGCGACGGAGAGGAAAAAGCCAAAGAATCACACTGCTGGACTTTTCCTCATTCGTTCAGCTGGTATTCAAGTAAGCATGTCAAACCAACCGGCTCAGCTCCTGGCAGGCATATTATGTCACGCACATGTAATTTTGAATAAATCCGGCTTAGTGTGCTGTAGGTGGCTGGTCAAAGAAATTGGTACTTGGACGCAATTAATCGCAAATCCTTCTGGCAGTTTCCACAGCCTAAGAGCCAGCAGGTGCCAGTTTGTTGTTCCTCAAAAGTGAGAATTCCAGATTCCCAAAGCAGGAATACTGAAGCCAGACGACCGGTACAGCATTTTTAATTGACGGAGCTCAGAACGACTGGGGGCTTCTGCATTGAAGCTTATTTCTCTGTAATACACGCGGGCGACATTGACGTGTTCCCAGTTACGTCGCAAGAGGATATCTATGTCCCGCGCATGTAATTTTGAATCTTTCCGACTTGGTGTAGTTTACGTCGCTACTCAAAGTAACTGCTACTTGGACGCAACTAATCGCAAATCTCCCTTCCAGTTTCCAGGGCCTGCAAGCAAGCAAGCACCAGTTCGTTTTTCCTCAAAGGTGAGCATTCCGGATACTCTAGTTTGGTGCGAAGCAGGAATAGTGAAGCCAGACGAGCGGATACATATATTTAATTGACAGAGCTGAGAATGACCCGTGGCATTGGCATTGAAGCTTATTTTTCCGCAATCAACACAGACATAATTTTGAATCTATCCGGCTTAGTGAAGGATTGCTTCTTGTCGCGAACTAATCACAAATTTTTATCTTGCAGTTTCTATGTGGCTGCAGCTAGCAGGTGCTGTTTTCATTAAAAGGTGAGGATTTTACATTCTGTTTTCAAACATCATGTTTTTGAATGAGGGTCCTAAACAATTAACTTTCTTTTGCAGTAAATGCCAGATCCTCCAGTTCAGGAATATGTTAAATATATTTGGTATGGATAAATCCAGTGTTTTGCTTCTTTATTCATAATTTGACAACAGCAACATTTTTTATTTCATCACTCAGAAATACACACAAGGAGAGGCTGCGTTGCAATGAAATGTCATGCTGAACGTGATATTTCAACACGTATAGTTTTATTAGTAGCCGATAGAATATATTGGATTCCAATATCCATAATACGCTAAGTACACTGGAATCGTAAACCCTTATTGGATCCCCATACAACACATGGGGATCCAATAAGGGCTTTTACGACATGGGATTCCAATATTTTTAGCGTATTATGGATATTGGGATCCCATAACAAACCCTAATACAATACAATAAATGTAATGTTTTCCAATACACTAAAAGGATATTGTTTACCAATATCCATAATACGCTGTTCATATTGTGGTTTTCCAATAGGGAGTGCTAAACGTTAGATCGTCATTGTGCCAGCTTGAATCAAAAACATAATTACAGTGCATAAAATTATGAAATGAGCACCTCGTCGCCATATATATCATGAACCAAAGTTTACTAAATGCGTTTCACAGAGTACATATACACAGGTTTTTTTTTATCGTTTCAGATTTGTTAAAAAAAACCGTGAAAGCTACACTTATGCGGTTTGTGGAGGTGAGTTATACGGCCAGGGGAACATAGTATAGGGAGATAGTCGCAACTGTCAGTCGGTTAATTAAGTAAAATTTGCTAATTAACTTTTTAATTAATGCACATAGACATATAGTTTAAATTAGAAACTTGCTGAGCATCATCGAAAGCCACTAAATCAACTCTTTTTAGAGGGATATAACGCCGGGGCAGCATTTTACGGCGTTCCGTAAAATGGCTCCATTTGGACGCGTTTTTAGATTTCGATTTCTTACCGCAGCGCATCTCTGCGCCCGCGGTCCTGCTCCCCGGTGGTCGCGGCGCGAAGCCACTTCCTCGCCTCCCTCGTAGAATGGAGAGAAGTAGGGCGCACGTATGTTGCGCGTCTCAGCCACTGGGGAGCAGGACCGCGAGCGCGTAGATGCGCTCCGATAAGAAACCGAAATCTAGAACTTCGTCCAAATGGAGCGTTTTCACAGAACGCCGTAAAATGCTGCCTCGGCGTTATATCCCTCTAAAAAGAGTTGATTTAGTGGTTTTTGATGATGCTCAGCAAGTTCCTAATTAGAACTATATGTCTATTTGCACTAATTAAAAAGTTAACTAGCAAATTTTGCTTCACTAGCTGACTGATAACTGCGACTATCTGCCTATACTATGTCCCCCTTGCCGTATAACTCACCTGCACAAACCATATAAGTGAAGCTTTCACGGCTGTGTTTTTAAACAACTCTGAAGGAATAAAAAAAAAACACCCTGTATAATGACGACACATCTGAGCTTAAAGCAGTGTTGTACGGAACGGCGTTCCTGGAACGCTTTCCTTTTAGGAGGAACGAAGGAACGCCGCCGTTCCGTTTTGCATCGGTGGAACTGGAACGGGAACTATAGTTACATTTTTAGTGGAACGGAAAAAGGAACGGCGTTCCTTTTTTTCGTCCAGTGTTTTTTTTTTTAATTTCTAAGAGGGAAACTTTAAACATATAAAAACAATATCTTTACGAAGAGCAGAATCTCGTTAACTTCCTGGTTAATTATCTTAGGGTTTATTTTGTGTGGTCCTTCCTCGTTTAGTAACAGCCGGGTGCAGGAGAGCTAGTGTACAATAATTCTTTTTTCAGTGCCCGAGACTGCGGTACAAAAACCAAAACTTTTAGTCAAAGGAAATGACACAGAAAGAGACGTTTCAAACTCTTCTAACTTCTTTGCTTCCACGCCTCCTGCGCTGAAGCTTTGAACAAACTGTGGCGCCCTCATTTTGGGTAGTACAAGCTCACCTGATTGAGCCTCGCGCTACTTATGGCACGTTGGTAGAGCTTTTTTTAATTCTGTCTGGTGTTGAAGAACAAAAATACACCTGTGGACGCCAGAAATCGGCCAGACTCAACGCCGCAAGACAATCAAAAGTGCCAAATTCATGACACCACCGCTAGGGTACGCGTCTCTTATATCTGGGTGGTGACATCAAAACACCTGTGTCGCGACGCTTTCATTTTTCTTTTTCTTTGTCATGCCTACTTTGGAACGCGTGAAACGGCATCTCTTGGCTCACGCTCTTAGCTTCTTAGCTTTGACGGTGTTCGAATTTTTGTTGTTTCTTTGTACTTTTATCGTGATCTTGCGCTCCGCACCAGAGCAGGCACACTTCTGCATACGTGACAGTTTGAGACGCTAAAGTTTGTACTACCCAAAAGAAGGCCTAACAAGTCCCTTTTCGCAGCGCCTCCTGGGCAACGTAGGAGGCCCATCCTCATACACCCAGAAATATAAGGCCGACTACACTTATCACTGAACTTCCACAAAGAGACCCAATGTTGCAACAAAATAACAGGTTACTAGACATCGAACGCACCCTTGTATCCCGAACATTGGTCGCTTAAAGATACACTGAAATTAACTTTTATTCCTTTTCCCCTAGTCCCCCACCTTCAAACTGAACAACGAATACAATTTTCACGTATAAGGACTTGTAGTTTTTAAGACTGAACTCCCAAAAGCCCTACCCTCCCCTTCACTTGCTCGTTTTGCGGACAGCAACATCGAGAATCCACTGCTGTTGAGTTCGAACAAGGGACTTTGTTAGATTAAAACGTGTGAGGTTGATGTAAAACGCTCGTGCAATGTGGGGTAGCAGTGTATTTGGCTCGTCTGAATTCGCTCACCCCAAACATGATTATGGTTAAAGGCTGAGATTTTTAAAGGTGAATAATGAATGAAACCCTGCTTCCGCCTGCTTTCTTCTCCTGGTGCCCTTCCATCACGGCATTCAAATTCGTATGTTGCCATTTGATGGTATAAATTAAAAAACAAATATAAAATCAGCAAAATACAAATATAATGTATATGTAACGATACGTTCCATTTTTTTAACTGTAACGGGAACGAGTTCCTTTTTCGCATATGGAACTTCTAACGGGAACGCGTTCCAATAATTCGAAGGAACGAGGAACGAGCTTTCGTTTCTTTTTTTGAGGAACGTCTACAACACTGGCTTAAAGCAAGGCCATTTTCAAGATGTCACGGAAGTTTTAGGACAAGCCCTTTCAGTCTGGCGTTTATAGAAACACTGAGCGGCTATCACAATGCTTGTTTTTCTAACCAAACACTGTTTACACTCGACACCATGATTTCGGCGATGAAGATGCAAAAAAGTGTAATATAAGTTGCTCAATCTAGTCTATAAGCACCTTCGCACTCAGATCGACTTCTTCAGGCTTCTTCTCGACAAGATGCCGGTCAATTCAGGTCGAAAAAAAGCATCACCCTTGCTAATTGCTGATTTTTTGTTAGCTAAAACGAAGTATGCTCTACTCGACATGGCAGCTACTTACTAGACGTATTGCTAAATTACCCAAGCACCAAGGTGAATCCTGGGAATGTATGTACACGTGTCACACGCGCTCGCCTACCCCGTATAAAAGATTCAAAGTAAATAACCAAACTAAAGCGTTGACGAACGCGCGTGAAAGGTGCCATTTGTTTTAGGCATTTGCATTAGAACTGTTACTGTTGCAGACGCCAGCACGTGAAGCGCATGTAACTACACTCGTGCATGGTCCTTGGTAGTTGGGTAATTTAGCAAAAGTTGTATAGACCTATCGCTAAAATACCCAAGCATCGAGAAGCATGCCGGGAATGTAGTTACACGCACTGCGCGTGCTGGCGTTGGCAGTAGCATGTCTTGAAGCAGAATTCGAAAACAAGTCGCAGTTCGCACGTGCGTCCGCAAACGCCTTTTTGTTACCATTTCTTTAAAATCTTTAACACGTGTAAGGCGAGCAAGCACGGCGCTTGTAACTACGTTCCCTGCATGCTTTTTGATGCTTGGGTAATGTAGCAATAGGTCTATTGGACGCTTTCTGACTGTTCGCGTGCGTAATCGCCATAGTTCCGTCCCGAGCACATGCATACTTTTTTTAAGACTTTTAAGAGATCTCTTGCTCCATGCATTTGTAGACTCAGTTTTGCCAGTGACATCTTTAGATTTGATTTGTGTATATGAGTATCTTGGACCCTGATCTGATGTGATAACAAGAATAAAATGGCGCCACCACGCCAACGTGCTGGAATTTTTAATAGAACAAGAGAGCATGTTCACTGTCGTTCCCGTTGCACAATTCAGTCAGAAATTAACCAAGCTCATTTCTCTCTAGAAAGACAATCAGTTATGTTACAGTTCTTGCTTTCCTGACAATTTTTATTATAACACTATTGAACAAACGCTTGTGTTTTAGTTGTAAGCTGTTTTTATTTATTACTTTTTTTTTTGAAGGCGAGAATTTTGAGCTTGCATCTTTGGCAGTTGCTTCTGGTGATTGAAAGTTAGCGCAGCCGAGATGCAATCTTCAACTAAGAGCTCGCGCTTGCAGTCTAGTTGCCGTATTGTTGTACACTACAAAAAGCTGGGAAGCAAAAAATGCAGCAAAACAAAAGGCAAATGAACACAGATCAGTATAAACTGTGTGAATACGTTAAAAGATCAGAGCTCCATTTCGAGCGAGAGTAAATCGGAGAGATGAGATCACGATGGCGCATGCCATTCTAGCCCTCGAGGCATGGGAACCGGTCTCGTAGCCGGTTGCCTGCTGGCAGCGTGCCGCCCGCGGGTCGCGTGTTTGAGACCCCGGGCATAGAGCATGGGCTGAGCTACTGGTGTTGTTAGTGTTGGGCCAATATCATCTTTAATTGAACAAGAGCCTTTATCCAAATGTTTGGTGATACTGATAGCCATGAGCCCGCGAGCACATGACTCCGGTCATAAAACTCGCCTACGTCACGGTGTCACGTGACTCTTATTGCGAAGTCGTGACGTCATGTTACATCACGGTGTCAACAAGGTTAATAAATCCAGCGACTTTCGCAAATTTAAGCGACTTGACGCAGTGAGTCACTTGCCGTGCTAATACAAAAGCGCCACGAAAACTTAAAATGTATCGTACATTGCAATTATGTATATGGCGATTTGATCAATACATAGATATAAAGCTGGAAATTTTTTATTACCATATATTCATTTTGTGATGCTAACAAAAAGGCAAAAAAAAAATTACTTTGAACCGGTTACCGTTATATTTTTTCTGGTTCGGTTCCGGTTTTAATTCCAACAAGGCGGCACAGATTTCGGTTCGGTTCCGTTCCGGTTTGGCTAAAAATAACGGTTCGGGACCGGTTTAACACCCTGATTACATTTACAAATTACCGAGCCTCAAATGTAATTAATTACCGTTACAAATTACTTTCGCTGATAATTAACGAATTACTTCTCATGTTACGCTAGAAATTATTTTCACGTTTCTTTTCTGTAATTATCAAGAAAACATTAGAAACAATTTTGATGCTTTAAAAAATGTTCTGCAGCATTACTTGCCATTTTTCGTACGCCCGCATTATAGTATTCATTGTAAAAATAAAATATTGCAATAAATATAAACAATGTACGTGCTCTCCATTAACCTGTAAGCTGACAAGCCAGCGAAAGCTGCATCCATGTCCGCCATCCCGCTAGCTTACGGCGACCGGAAATAATTCCTGGAATTCTGCAAAGAAAGCTAACGGTGATCATGCTCAGGAGCAGCGTCCGCTAATAGATCAAGAGGACAACACCTACTTGGCCTTGTGTCTTGATATTTTTTTCGCATAATTGTATATGCCTTGCACGTTATTCCAGTGGGTCTGGTGACCGGACATACAAAACATTGTGTTTTCTTTTCCGTTGTTCTTTCGTTGAACTTGCTATCTGAATGCTGCTGGATTGCCTGATTATATTGCTCCAGTTTCTGGATTATGTTCATATATTGAAAAAGTAACGAGTAAATAAAGTATTCCGTTGATAATATTTGTAACCAAAATAGGTTAGAAAGTACGGCCGCAATATATTAACGTAGCAATTACAAACTTACTTAAAAAAGTAACGGATTATAAAAAATCAGTTACTTGTAACGGATTACTTCCCAGGTCTGGGTGCAGGCGTTGATTTTTACGCTTCATTTTAGATCGAGCCTGGGTATTTCAGACAACCTATATATATACTAAAGCACCGTTAAATTGAACATCTCTTGTCAAGCTTACCAGAGCAGTTCGGCAGCCATATTGCTCGAGGCGCTGTTTCACCACCTGGTAAAACGTCATTTCCGGCACAGGTTCCGATGGGTATGGGGAATAGACAATGCCATTTTCGATCCGGGCCTTGAGTGTCATTCTTTCTCGACGCGTTTTATTAGATTACCTAGAAGAAAAAAAAAAAAGAAAAAAGTGGTCGGTGCATAGATTTACTATGCTTCATAAATATCCCTAGAACTACGGCCGGAGCTGGAGAAACGTCCACGGACTCCTGCCGCATGACTATTTCGGGTGAGCAACAAGCGAATGCCCGTGGCTGGGAGTCCGGTGGAGCCAAATGTTTCTTTGAAGTATCCCTTTAGAGGGATACTTCAACGAAATTTGAAATATACCCGTCCTGTTCAGAAATAGGCTGAAATGATGCACAATATACGTAAATGACAATCGCACGTTTTATGTTGTGCCTGATAGGTGTATTTTTTGTTATAAACGGCCAACCCTGGCAAGTGCTCGGAGAGCAGCCAGCGGATAGCACGTCACATCCGGCGCACTCGTGACGTAGTTTGTCTCGGGATGAGCAAAGCTGTGGCGAGGCTGACGTCTTCAGGACAGAGGTCGGCATTTTAGGTCGCCCTCACTCTCCCTCACCCTCACAGCCACACTCACCTAAGCCGCTCACTCACCCACACCCTCACAGCTACACTCACCTTCAGCCCCTCGCTCACCCTCATCCTCACAGTCACACTCACCGTAAGCCCTTCACTCACCCTCACTGAACCTCACGGCCCTCAGGCACTCATGGCCCTCACGCACTCACCGCCCTCATGGCCCTCACAGCCCTCACGCACTCATACCCCTCACGCACTCATGGCCCGCACGCTCTCACGCACTCACCGCCCTCACGGTCCTCACGTACTCATACCCCTCACGCACTCACCGCCCTCACGGCCCTCACGCACTCATGCCCCTAATGCCACTCACACACTCACCGCCCTCACGCCCCTCACGCACTCATGGCCCTCACGCCACTCACGCACTCACCGCCCTCATGGACTCACCGCCCTGACGCACTCATACACCTCACGCACTCACCGCCCTCACGGCCCTCACGCACTCATAGCCCTCACGCTCCTATGAACCTCACGCCCTCACGGCCCTCACGCACTCATGGCCCTCACGCCACTCAGGCCCGCTTCAGACGCGGCAATTTTACCCAGAAACTTGACGTCGCAACACCAGAAACACGGGCCGCCCGCGTTCACACGCAGCAACCAATTACTGCCTCTTGTCATCATCATCGTGAAATTTTATGTTTCTTGCACTATTTAGACACATAATTACGCGCTATAAACGTTTTTTATGCATTTAAGTCTCGTTGAAAATACTAATGCATCTTTCTGAATGCTTGACATTATTAGAGGCGTTACTAGTGCTCTTTAATCTATGTACAGGTATTTACACGAGATGTGTTCTTGGCACAGACCGGGTTTAGGCAGCTAGTTGGGGTAGGCCATCAGTTCCATGATTGCTCGCGCGTTGTTCTCGAGACTGTCTGTTTGTTGTCGTCGTCGTTAGCGCGACACCAGACGCACACGCGGGAACAAGCTGATGTCTGAGATGCAGCATTCCTCCCTCCTTAAGGTGAATATCGGTCAACAGGTTTCTTGGGTCTTGTCGACCGCCGAAAAGCTGGGACGGCCTCGTCTTCCGCTGCGTCAGACTGCGCTGGTGGGGCTGCATCTTGATCGGGTGGTTCAGGTGTCTTGTTCGGCGGTGGCGCAGGTGCCGTGCTCTCTCTTGGACGAATTTGGTCCATGTGCCGTTTCAGCTCTCCTGCTGACGTCTTTTCCGTGATCATGCGGGAACCCGTTGTTTCTTTAATTGTCCCCGGAAGCCACTTTTCCCCTTCACCAAAGTTGCGTGCCCAGACGGAGTCGCCAGTGCAAAACTTACTCGCAGTATCTCCCTCTGAACAGAGAGGAAAAGAGACAGGAGGCGGAAGGCAGGTATCCAAGCGGGAGCGGATTTGGTATCCTAAAAGCCGCTGGGACGGAGATCTTGCATCCTCCAATGGCGTCCTACGGTAGTTGAATAACACCTTTGCGAGGCGCATAGACAAACTACCGGTCTGAAGTTTTTTGAGGCCCTCCTTGATGGTGCGTACGGCTCTCTCCGCGAGGCCGTTCGATTGTGGGTGGTACGGAGCTGTGCGCAAGTCCTTCACGTTGTTGTACAAAAACATGGCAAACGCTTCGGATGTAAACTGAGTGCCATTGTCACTCACGATGGTTCTCGGTATGCCAAACCGGCTGAAAATCTCGCGTAGTGCCGTGATTGTGGAGTCGGTCGTGGCATGTCGCATAGCAATTGCCTCTATCCACTTCGAGTGCGAATCCACCGCAACCAAGATCATCGCACCGTTGACTGGACCAGCGAAATCCAGGTGAACACGCGACCAGTTTTCCTGAGTCAAAGGCCAATTAATTGGAGTCTTCGCCGGCGGCATCGACCTTGCTTGTACGCAGGTGTGCAATTGCTCGCCAGACGTTCGATCTCACCGTCAAGTCCAGGCCACCACACGATTGTACACATCGCGACACTGTTAGCGTGAACACGACATCAGCGCATTTTCGCATTTTACTTCTAAATAGTATTAGTGAACACGAAATTTTATCACTTACATTATAGAACTAAATGACCTCTTTCTGTAGTAATAATAACTTGGATGGCATACCTTGCTTTCAAAGAGAAAAACTTGAAAAACCGGCGATCGCTTGTTCGCGCTAACAGTGTCGCGCTCTGTACGTGCGACAGACTTCATTGCTGAGGCCCCCTGGTGCGTCTCGTGCAGAAGCTGCAGCATCTGGTCTCGTGCGGCTTCAGGAACAATGACTCGGTGGCCCCAGTAGATAAGACCTTGGACCACGGTCATTTCTAGCCTCCTAGTAAAATACGCTTGCATGCGTGGATCAGACGCTTTCCTCTCCTGAGGCCAACCTTCGAGAATGTAGGACTTCACCGTACTGAGGACCTCATCCTTCAAAGTCAGTTGGCGTAGCAGTTGTGACGAAAGATAGGTATTGTCGAGCTGTTGAAGCGAATGGACATACTCAGATAGCTCATCGGTCGCTTCCTCGGGAGTCTCTAGTGGAAGTCGGCTGAGTGCGTCGGCGTTTTGGTTGTCTGGCCCAGGCTTATACTCTTTCCTGTAGTTGTAAGCTCCCAGCAGCAAAGACCAGCGCTGGATCCGAGCCGCGGCCATGACTGGTGTCGGGCGGTCCTCACGAAACAGTCCAACCAAAGGCTTGTGATCTGTGACTAAAATAAACGATCGACCAAGCAGATAGTCGCGGAACCTAAACACTCCGAACACCAACGCCAATGCTTCACGCTCGAGTTGAGAGTAGTTTCTCTCGGCCTTTGACAGTCTTCGGGATCGGAACCCAATTGGCTTGTCTATGTTTCCAACGCGATGCGACAACACCGCTCCTATTCCTTACGGCGATGCGTCGCACTCCAGGCGCAATGGCTTCGCTGGGTCGAAGTGCGTGAGCATCTTTGCTTGTCGCAGCGCTTGTTTGGACTTCTCGAAAGATTTTTGCTGCTCCGGACCCCAGGTCCAGCGGCGATCCTTGGCTAGAAGGTCGTAGAGTGGAGCGAGCAAAGTAGTCATGTTCGGAAGAACTTGCTGTAATATGTGAGAAGCCCCGATGTAGGAACGTAATTCGCTTACGTTCTTAGGACTTGGAGCCTTCATCACAGCATCCAGGTTCTTCTCCAGAGGCTGCAGTCCGTCGATGCTGATCTTGTGTCCCAGGTAGAAGACTTCTGGCATCCGGAAGGTGCACTTGTCCTTCCTTAACTTGAAGCCGTTTTCTCGGAAGCGCCTCAGAACCGCCTTGAGGCGCTTACCACCATCTTCTTTCTTTTCTGCCACCAGGGACATCATCCAAATACGCCTGCACGCCTGGAATACCCTTCAGCATAGTCTCCATAGTACGCTGAAAAATAGCGGGCGCGGAAGACACCCCAAACGGCAGACGGTTGTAACAAAACAATCCTCGATGGGTATTGATGACCGTCAGTTTCTTAGCCTCTTCGTCAAGGGGAATCTGATTGTAAGCGTCGCGAAGATCCAGCGTGCTGTACACGTCTCCCTCGTTGAGAGCGGCGAAGAGGTCATCAATCACAGGTAGCGGATATTGCTCTGTAACGCATGCCGCGTTCACGGTTAGCTTGTAATCGCCGCAAATTCTGACTGATCCGTCCTTCTTCGTAACCGGCACGATCGGGGTTGCCCACTCTGAGTGTGCCACCGGAGACAGAACGCCGTTCTTCACTAGCCTGTCGAGCTCGTCAGAAACCTTGTCCCTCATAGCATACGAAAGAGGTCTAGCCCTGAAGAACTTTGGAACCGACCCCTCCTTGACATACAGGTGTGCGGGTGGTATCTCGAACAGTCCTAGCGTTGGCTCAAATACCTCTTCGTACTCGTTCAAGATTTTATCCAGATCCTCCCCTTTACATTGGCTTTTCGAGTTGGACACACTGAGAACAGGAGTCCCCAAGTTGTTTAGTGCTTGGATCAGGTCTCGGCCACACAAACATGGTCCTGGCCGGCGAAGTACAGTCATCGACGCTGTGACAGTCTTGTCGGCATAAGAAACAGGAAGCGTGAGCTTACCGGAGATTGGCAGTGGCCCCAAGTAGCAAGACAACTTCAGGGTTGACTTCTCCAGTCTTGGCCAACTCTCCCTGTGCTGGTTGTAAACGTCCCAGGATATCACGCACACAGGTGATCCCGTGTCGATCTCCATGATAATGTCGACTCCGCCCCAACAGAACTTGCGCCGAACTGGACCGACGATCTTGTTCTCCCCGATCGGATTTTGTTTCAGGGACAACAGGTGCGAGGAGAATGCTGTGTCGCCGTCCTCAGCGGAGATTTCGGTTAGTGCGAACGTCCTCTGTTGTCGCTTGCCCTTAAAACGACACATTATTGCGATGTGTCCCTTCTTTCCACACTGGAAACACTTCGCATTCTTGAACGTGCAGGCCATCTCGGAGTGTTCCTTGCTGCCGCACCGTTCGCACGCTAGCGATGGTCCACGTTCTTCCTTGCTGTACTGGCGTGACGGTCCTGGTCGTTGCTTACCCGCCAGTTTGTGCAGTTCTTCCGGCTCTGACTTCACGTCTGAAGGCCTTCATGAGCCTGACACCTTGTCTCGCCGCCTCCGCCGCCAGCACAATGTTCTCAGTTTCCTGCAATGTCAACTTGGGCCTCGAAAGTAGTGCCTTCTGAACGTCGATATTTCGAATTCCGCACACTATCTTGTCTCGTAGCATGCGGTCTAACATGTCGCCAAAGTTGCATTTATCAGCCAGCTGCCGAAGTTCCACGATGAATTGCTGAGCCGACTCTTCCTCTTTCTGAACCCTCGTGAAAAATGTGAAGCTTTCAGCTGTCTCGTTCGGTCTCGGCGCGTAAAATTCTTCGAGAATTTCAATCGCTTGAGAGTAGGTTAATTCTTTAACCTTCCTTGGCGCGCAACGCCCGCTCAAGACGTCGATTGCTCTTGAGCCCAGTGCCGAAACGGGTAGCGCTCTCTTCTTTACATCGTTCACGATGCCGTTTCCTTCGAAGTAGGACTCAATGCGGATAATATACGAAGTCCACTTATCTTTCGTCTCGTCGAACTGTGGTACTTGGTACGTCATCACCGCAGACTCGGAGTTGCGTCCGTTGACTTCAGAGGCTGGTTCGGTACTCGTCGCCATTGCTTGACATTATTAGAGGCGTTACTAGTGCTCTTTAATCTATGTACAGGTATTCACACGAGATGTGTTCTTGGCACAGACCGGGCATCGGCAGCTAGTTGGGGTAGGCCATCAGTTCCATGATTGCTCGCGCGTTGTTCTCGAGACTGTCTGTTTGTTGTCGTCGTCGTTAGCGCGACACCAGACGCACACGCGGGAACAAGCTGATGTCTGAGATGCAGCACTGAAAGAGTTCATTTCCGAAAGCGATCAATTTAAAACCAGAACCAAGTCTTTTGTTGCCATCATCACCGGCACGAGGTATCACGTGAAAATATCGATTGGCCTGCAGCCGCTTTAAAGGTCTTCGAATTGCTCCGAGTTGCTCGCTTATTTCGAGCCGAACCCGATCTCAGCAATTCATGTCAATCTTGGGAAAGCTAGGGAACAACCCGCCAGCAACACCGAAATTGCTGAGAATGTTGCTCCGTCTAAAGGGGGCCTCACGCACTCATACCCCTCACGCACTCATGCCCCTTATGCCACTCACACAATCACCGCCCTCACGCCCCTCACGCACTCACGGTCCTCACAGCCCTCACTCACCCTCACACTGATGAATTTTCCTGGTTCCAGAAACTCACTTCCCCTCACCTCACCTGTGAAGATGATGGTGAGTGAGGGTTCTCATGAGTGAGGTTTGCCGAGGTATGTGTCAGGATGCCCTAGCCGTTCCAGCCACCGAAGCGGTCGAAGCACGCCAGCGATCGGGCCACAGCAACAAACCGCAAAGCTGCTTTTGTGTTAATTTCGTGTGAGGGGTTCATCTATACACGAACTGAACTCTGTGACGTCACGGCGCGGTGGTGGCGCGTCGGGCGCACTTCCGCTCTGGGGCTGTGGGCAGAAGTCCCCATGCCAGACGTGTATTCCTGCGTTGTTTTGAAAGGAACCAGACAAAAGCCTGCCTTCTCGTCAAAACGCTGCGACTGGGTCCGTTCCAAAAAGTCGAGAAAGGTTTGAAGGTCAGTTTTCACGTGCTCGGTTCGTCCGAGAATCAGGATATGTTCCGTGAAGAGGGAGAAGCAGACGCCGTTGGACAACGATTGCTTAGGCGGGAAGCACTTTGGGTTGAATTCATGGATACTTGTGGTCATAAGATTTATTTGTTTTGTTCCAACATGAAAGCCAGAAAACCGTCAAGTTGTGCGGACCACCTGCGGACTACGTTCAGTGCGTCTTCAAGTTCAAACGGCCGCCTGATCGTTCGAAATGTCGTCTGCTCTTTCAAACGTTTCTGCTTGTCGTCTGCTCTCTTAGACGGCGCCGGCCCGTAGAGCAAATGTGGGCCCGGTACTTGCGATAAGAAGTAAGTGCAGGCCTCAAAAGACTAAGGTTTGAAGGTTGGTAAGCAGGCTCGATGTAAACAGTAGATACAAGGAGATGTTGATCATTGTTACCAGTGACCATTACCGACTTGTTATGCCTAATTCACTTGGTTTTATTCTGCTTGCGATTTTCAGTATCGACGTCGATTATCTCAGCTACGGTTCACGCTTCTGCAGCCCGAGTGGCGTCGCGACTGAAAATTGCGAGCGAAATCTCATCATGCGAATCAGGCTTTAGCGTATATACTACGGCGTCCACGCGAAATGAATCGCCACATGTCTCATTATTCACGCCAAGTTTTGCGGTGTAACGAGCCTCGGTAATTTCGCTGACCCCGCTCAAGTAGTCAGACATCGCCAGGAAGACGTAGAATCAACAATTCGAACGCTTAAAAGGGCAGGGGGACTCACACCGACGCCGACAACATCGCATTTCAATGGTTTGTTTATGGGCGACGGCGAGCTTCTTGCCCACACCCCCATCGCGCATGCGCGGCGCCGGTGGCGTCCACTTGGGGCGCTCCGGTTTGTTTGTAAACATTAGTTGGTGTATAATCTTGTAGAGGGAGAATAGCGACGTCTGGGCACACAAAAGAGAGTCCCGTTGAGTGGGGAGTTCTTCCCTGCCCTCTTCTCTTGCATGCACGAACAGTACCCTACCCCCCCCCCCCCCCTCACTCACCACGACTCGCCCGGAGTCGCTCGACGCGCCGCCGGACGGCTGCTTTGGTAACTGAATCGGGATACGTTCGTTTCAACGTTACTAGAAACGTAAATACCAACGAAAAAAAACTCTTTTTGTAGTAACTTTTATTGGAGTTTAGTACAAAAGGGGGGGCGTGATGTTTTCTAAAATTTTTAGTTTTCAAGGTTTTGCAGCACAATTAATATTGTTTTTTATACAACCATGCCTCAGCGGGGATTTCAGGTAGCGCGTCCCGACCTAGGCGCATTTTAACTTCGGTAATGTGTCGCGGTGCGTCCGCTGGGGATACGGGGTTGGCGCCTGTAACCCTTTCCACTGTATCTGTTTCGGCTCCGAAATGGCCGATTGAAGTCAAAATAGTTGTCACGTACAGTTCCTCGAGTGACCGCTGCGGGAGAAATGGCGGCGTTGTGATCGCCATTTGGCGCTTCAGCTGTGCTCTTTAGAATGCACAGTTATGACATAAAACTATAGACGCTTTCAGCGCGCTCCAGATTGAGCCGCCATAGCCGACCTTCCCTTGTCTTACCGAGATGCCGAGCCACTGAAGCGGGTGTTGACGACTCCACAAAGGCCTATGCTGGAAAGGAAGACAAACTAACACTGAAAATGGCAATAGCCTGTCCTTCTGCGGTAATTATGAAGTGGAGCGAACGCAATAAGTGTGAACAAAAACTGAAGGTCGGTTATGGCGGCGCCCATGCACAGCTGCCTGAAAGCGTCTATAGATGGCGCTTCGAACGACTCCAGGCCAGAGCCGTTTATTGAGAGAGTTTGGCCATACATTGGTTTGAACAGGCGAGCATCTCGGGGCCAACCACAGGCCGCGAAACAGCCCCTAGCGGTGGTCGTGTGCTCTAAATGTGTGACACGACTATACTTCGTTTCACCTTATGTGCGAGCGAAGGCAAAACTGGAAGCGCGAGCACGGAAGCTCCGTGCGTTCAGGCTTTGCTCGAGCGCGCGAGCTGGGGAGAAATGCAAAAAGCGCTGGTCTCGCGCTTCTAGCTTTGGCTTCGCTTGCAGATAAAGTGAAACGAGGTATAATTTGAGCCGTGCCGAGCGGAACTCCGCGTCTCAAGACGCTCGCGCACCCCACGCTTTGCACTGCTTTCTTTCAGCCAGTCTCAGGACGCTGTTCTAGCAGTGCAGACAAAGGCATGGGCACGAGCGCGTGGCTTTGGAAAGTGCCTCCTATGCACGAGGTCTCGTACAAACAAAAGCGTTTCACTGAGCTAAGCTCACGCGCCTGTGCTTTTGTCTTCACTGCAGACATTTGTGAGATGGAGTAGAGGTCTCCTGATTGGTCGACGCTGTCACAAATTTAGTTTACGCTCTAAGCGTGGGGGGAATATTCGGCGCTGGCGGCGGCCTTTGCTCCGCCTATTGGCCAAACTCTCCCAATACACGGCTCTGCTCCAGGCGTATTGAAGTGAGTGAGGGGGGGGGGGGGGTACCCCCCTCTGCGGGAGTTCCACAACTGAGGTAATCTTGTAACGTTGGTTCTAGTCGAGACAGTTATCATCACTACCTGTCAAGGTTCCTAGACGGGCATCACAAACGAGGTTTTAGCAACATCCACCAGGTGCTCTTTGTTAATCGTTTATTTTTTTTTTTTAATTTCTTTCGTGTCTTTTTTAACGAGGTATTGGTGTGTCCGATGTGGTACTGCTCCTTTGAACGTGTATAGACCAAAAAGTAAGCGCCGAAATTTTGTGCAGTATCCCTTTAATAAAGAAAGCCAACATTTTTGGAACTTGTCCAGCTTGCGCAAGGTCAGTTTGCTCTGGGACACAGCGTGGTTTTTCACCGCTATCAAAACAAATAATGTATGGATAGTGAAGCAGCTCGACACTTGCACACGCGTTGCGTTAGGAACCGAAGGGATCGGTGACCGAGTGGTCTAGCTCACATCAGAGCCACTAAATTAGCTACGCTTAGGGTATCGGCACTCTGTTTCCCGATATTGTGATGGGCGCCGCCATCGGCGTGCTTAGTGTAGAGAGCACAGGCAAGTGCCGATTGTCATGATTCAAAAGTGTGACTTCATCAGCGTTAGATTCGGCGTTAGGAAGCTCATGTAATATTGCTTTGCTCTGTCGCGAACTGTTTTTACATTTTTGGAAGATAGAAAAGCGTTTCCTGTGATTTACGTTAAAGCTTTAGATAAGTGGCAACCATGATTTTAAGACCAAGATGGGTAAGTGTCGTTACATTGAAGCTATAGCTTATTTATTGACCATGGCGCACTGCTGCTCGGACCGTACGGGTTCCGAAAGTTCGTTTTGCTGTGGAGCCCAAAGATCCTGGGTTCAAACCCCACTCCTGCCCGTTTCAATCTGGATGAGCATCGTACCGGCGTGCGGTTGAGGATCACTACTGCGTGGTGCACGTGAAAGACCCCAGCCTAGCGGTCGTACCGCACTGGCTACTTTTCGCATTTACGGATGAGACAGCAGTCGCCAACTAAGGCAGACTAACTTCCGGCTTTATAAACATACTCACATCAATATATATACACGGGGTGTCCTTTTTTAAGCTTTGCATATTTGTTTAAAAAAACAAAAAAAGCTCTGAAAGTTACCCTTAAAGGACACATGCGAAGGGAAAAAAGCTTTTTTATTAAACAGCCAGGTTGGGAAAAGGAAGTCATTAAACGAATTTACAACGAAGACGAAAACCACTAAATCAACTCTTTTTAGAACGACTTGAAGCTCGGGGGACACTCAAGGGTGCGCAAAGTTACCACTCGTGAAGCAGGCAAAAAGCTAGCAGTGGCGGAACGTGATGATAATCTAATCATGCGCGTTTTGCCACTGCCAGCTTTGCGCCTGCTTCACGACTTTAACTTTGGCGCGCCCCCAAGTTTCGCAGGAGCTTCAAGTCGTTCTAAAAAGAATTCGTTTAGTGGCCTTCGTTGATTTTTATCTATTTTTACTAATTAAAAACTTAATTAACGAATTTTATTTCATTAGACGACTTATCGCAAAGATTAGCCACCCACATAATGTACCCCTGGCCGTATAACTCACCTGCACAAACCGGATAAGTGTAACTTTCATGGCTTTTTTAAAACAAATCTGCAAAGCTTAAGAAAACACCATATATATACATATACATATATAGATGGTGTTTCTCGAAAAGTGGACAAATTCGATATTGCGAAATCTACGCGTTGTAACAAAAAAAAAAAAGGCTTGTGTCATTGTGGTCCTGGGCCAGGGGACTATTTAGGAAAGTTATTAAAGTCCGGGATAGTTATATTGTTAATTATTTTTGCGTAATTAACTTTTTAATATTGTGTTTAAGGGCTTGGTTTTAATTAGAAAATTGCTGAGCATCATCGAGAAACACTAAATCATTAAGTTTCAGAACGATAAAAGGCACGCGCGGCATTTTACGGCTTTCTGAACAACCGCACAAATTGGACGGATTTTTAAGTTTCGGTTTGCAATCGGAGTGCTACTCGACACCGACGGCACCACGCCCCGTGGAAAAATCGTGGAACCTACCTCTGCTGCGCTGTCCTCGCGCAACGCAGCAGAGGCTGGTTGCACTATTTCTCCATGGGGTGCGGTGCCGTCGGTGCCGAGAAGCGCTCCGATTGCAAACCAAAACTTAAAAACCCGTCGAAGTTGTGCGGTTTTTCAGAAAGCAGCGTTTTTCGATGATGCTCAGGAACTTTCTAATTGAAACAACTCCCTTAAACATGATATTGAAAAAAATTAATTACACAAAAAGAATTAACAATTTAACTATCCCAAACTTTAATAATGCTGGTTCTTAACACACATATATATATATATATATATATATATATATATATATATATATATATATATATATATATATATATATATATATATTATGGGCGGTTTCATTTGTATTCAGGCAACGAGTGGCAGTCGTATTTTTTATTTTGCTTCAAATTTTTATATTTTGTGGAGCATGTTCCTAGAAGAACCATCCTTTTTATTTTCATGTCCTGACATGATTAGTTCCTGAGAAAACAAATCTCAAAGTATCGGGAAAGAACTACGAGGTTTTGACGATTGTCGTGTGTGGCGTTTTTGAATCACTCTCAATCTCAAAGTATTCAAAAGACAACGTCTATATTTTTTCAGTGTAAGATATAGGCATGTAGGTAAGCCGACATTATAACTGCTATTTATTGTTCGTCGCTCCAATTTTTGTAAAAATCCCCAAACATGCCTCCGCGAACAACTGTGACCTAAATTGGGGATTTTATTTTGAGTCAACTATGTTTAGTATCGCTTTTAAAATATTACCACGTGTAGAACCTTTTATTGCCTTCCAAATTAAGCAAATGTTGTGTTTTTATCATGTACGAGCACTGAGAAATAAATTATGAAACAGAGAGGGTTTTCACTTTTCGTTCAACTTCAGCACGCTGTATAAAAAAAAAAAAAACTTTTTTAATTTTTTTATTTTTTTCGCGTTGCGTTCTCTTCACACCCTTCGTTTAGCCAGAATACAATCCGTTAATAATATTTGCTTTGGTTCTGAGTTTTAAGCCTCTAAAAATGCTAAAAAAGAGCAAATGCCAATGGTGGGATTTGACAATTTTCGTGTGTGGCGGTTTTGAACCACTCTCAATCTCAAAGTATTCAAAAGAGAGTTTCGATATTTTTTTGTTGTGATATATATGCAAGTCAGTAAAACGACATTTCATCTACTATATATTATTCGTCGATCCAATCTTTGTAAAAATCCCCAAACATGCCTCTGCGAACAACTGTGACCTAAACTGCGGTTTTGTTTGTTAGTCGACTATGTTTAGCTTTGTTTTAAAATAATACCACGTGTAGAACCTTTCATTGCCTTTCATATTATGTAAAGTTTGTGTCTTAATCTCGTACGAGTACTGAGAAATAAATTATGAAACAGAGGAGGTTTTCACTTTTCGTTCAATTTCAGCACGCTGTATAAAAACACATTTTTAATATTTTTCTTTTGTTTTTTGCCGGTTTTTTTTTTCCACCCTTATTTTACCCAGAATACATTCCGTTAGAGGTATATGCACTGGTTTTGAGTTTTAAGCCTTTAAATATGCTGAAAAATTGATTTGGTTCTGTTATCAATATGAATTTAGCATTAAAAATATAAAATTTCGCATTAAAAATCTAGGTTTCCAATAGGAAGCGTATTTTACTCTAATGTTTTACAATATTATACTTTGATATTTCTAACGTAGTATAAATTATGTAGCGCATAGGGTTTAGGCTTGAGGCCCCTCCAATCATGGCACCGGCAGAAATTGTCTGAAAACCCGCTCCCGGCTTTTGCGATTTTATAGTGTTTAGACGTTTGGAATTGCAAACTTGTTATTATACGCCTAACGACATTCATGTTTTTGATATGAGTATTTATTCAACGTCCCTTAGATTATAATAATAAAGAATAAAATGTGCAGCTATAACCCATAAGCCCACCATCAGCATTTGCTCTTTTTAGCACATTTAGAGGCTTAAAACTCAAAACTAGTGCATATAACTCTAACAGAATGTATTCTGGCTAAAAGAAAAGTGTAAAAAACGCAACGCAAAAAAAAAGTTTTTTTTTTTACTTTTGTTTTTACAGCGTACTGAAATGGAATAAAAAGTGAAAACCTTCTCTGTTTCATAATTTATTTCTCAGTACTCGTACGTGATTAAGGCACAAACTTTACATAATGTGGAAGGCAATGAAAGGTTCTACACGTATAACCTTTCATTAAAACAAAACAAACATAACATAAAAACAAAACTAAACATAGTCCACTAAAAAAAAAAAAAATCCGCAGTTTAGGTCACAGTTGTTCGCGGAGGCATGTTTGGGGATTTTTACGAAGATTGGATCGACGAATAATAAATAGTAGATGGAATTTCGTTTTACTGACTTGCATATATATCACAATAAAAAAAATATCGAAACTCTCTTTTGAATACTTTGACATTGAGAGTGGTTCAAAAACGCCACACACGAAAATCGTCAAATCCCACCATCGGCATTTGCTCTTTTCTAGCATTTTTAGAGGCTTAAAACTCAAAACCAAAGCAAATACTAGTAACGGAATGTATTCTGGCTAAAAGAAGGGTGTGAAGAGAACGCAACGCGAGAAAAAGAAAAAAAATTAAAAATGTTTTTTTTTTTTATACAGCGTGCTGAATTTGAACGAAAAGTGAAAACCCTCTCTGTTTCATAATTTATATCTCAGTACTCGTACATGATAAAAACACAAACTTTGCTTAATTTGGAAGGCAATGAAGGGTTCTACATGCGGTAATATTTAAAAAGCGATACTAAACATAGTCGACTCAAAATAAAATCCGCAATCTAGGTCACACTGTCACAGTTATTCGCGGAGGCATGTTCGGGGATTTTTACAAAAATTGGAGCGACGAATAATAAATAGCAGTTATAATTTCGGCTTTTCTACATGCCTATATATTACACTAAAAAAATATAGACGTTCTCTTTTGAATACTTTGAGATTGAGAGTGATTCAAAAACGCCACACTCGACAATCGTCAAAACCTCGTAGTTCCTTCCCGCTTCTTTGAGATTTTTTTTCTCAGGAACTAATCATGTCAGTACATGAAAATAAAAATGATGGTTCTTCTAGGAACATGCTCCACAAAATATAAAAATTTGAAGCAAAATAAACAATACGACTGCCACTCGTTGCCTGAATCCAAATGAAACCGCCCATATATATATATATATATATATATATATATATTTATATATTAATTTTTTTTAAGAACCAGCTTTTTTTTTTTTTTTTTGAAGGATTAAAGTGTGTGAAGCCAACAGCATATGCCTTCGCGAAGCGGCATCACACTCGGAGGCCGCAAACTCGGAGTATTATAGGGACCATGAAACGATTCTGAAATCGAATTTCATCCACCGATCGTCGTAAAAGGTGTGAAAAGAAACACAAAAACACAAAAATAGGGAGCCAAAAAAAAAGTCTTCACTATAGAACTTTTAAAAGAAAGCTGGACTCTTTTGCGCATTCTTTCCTTCGAAAGCTCTCTGCCTTTTCACTGCGATGCATCCGCGGAATCGCTGCACGTCAGCCGAATCCACGACGCCTCACCTCACCAGCACCGCGATCGTAAACAATAAATAGCCGGCGAACGTTTCCTAAAAGGTTTGTTAAATAATATTCTGATTCACATTTTGTAGCATAATTAGAGATGTGACGAAAATTGCCAAATTTGTTAATGCTGAGAGCCAAGCGCCATCTATCGTGTGGTAAACGAAGCAACTACTGCGCGTGCGCAATAGGGTGGTAGGTCCGACAGCGTCGCTCAGTTACTTGGCCGCGACGATCAAGGAACGTTTATTTTTCTACGTGTTCTTCTCGCGCGTCCCGACTTCAAGCAGCAAGAAAAAAAGTACTTGAAACAGACCACGACGAACAAGAACGCTGGATCCACAAACACCCGAGAAAAGCTATAACGGCAACGAATTCACCGACCAGCGACCAAGCGAGCTCGGCAGATAGGCCTAGCAGGCACTCCGACTCGGTGCAGCGTTGCTTCAACGGTACTTGGCCAAGACCGTCTGCCCACGACCGGCTGGCGTGCTGAATGGAATATGCCCGCGCGACCCTTGTGGACCCTTCCCGTATTTTGATCGCTGACCTCAATTTTAGATTAAGAGGTGAGGTCAATCTCTTCCCCTTGTTTTCCGAGGCAGTGTTTTGAGGAACACTGTCGTCGAAAAGGAACTCTCGTCGATTCTATCTTCTTGTTTTGTGTGATATAGAGCTCAGATAAACGCCGTATGGATTACCTTCGTAACACGGTATGTACACTTTGTTATTAGTATGCCATTTTTATTCAGACACGACTGCACGTCACTGTCGAGCTATAACAGTTAGTGGGAGCTACGTGCAATGCCGGTACCACCTTCCTTTGCCAAGTGTCGCGTCAGTATCGAGTTGCAATCGTAAAAGATCGGTCCCGAAGCCCTTACCAACAGCGCGAATACAGCAATTTCATCAAACGCACGCGTCCGCTCCGAGTGTGCACAGGTATTTACGTGGCTCTTGCTGACACTAGGGAGTTTTCGTAGATCGTTTCCGCTGTCCCGCAACGCTCTCCGCAACCAGGTACGCTAGCCGGAACTCTACAGTCAAAGCCATCGGCGCGCCGGCGCAGTAGCGGCTGCTTCGTTGCGGAGGGCTTAGCGGAGGGGGAAACGCGGTCTACGAAAACTCCCTACTGTCGTAGTTCAAACGTATCTTTTTTAACGTCGGCTCGCTCCTGCATCTCCGAGGCCGCGGCAATTTGTTTCTATCTACGTCGCTTTGCAAACGACTGACACGGGCCGCTTTCTACCAACAATGACAGCTGGGTTGACTTCTGGGCCGGCTTGCTAGAACAGCGTCTCAGCCGAGACTGGGTGAAAGAAAGCACTGCAAAGGCTGGGGCGCGCGAGCGTCTTGAGACGCAACTTGAGTCCCGCTCAGCTCGTGCGCTGGCTTTGGCAGCGCTTTCTTTCACCCAGTCTCAGCTGAGACGCTGGTTCTAGCAAGCCGGCCCTGGAGTCTTCACCGGAAGACTCGCCGCACTTCCCAACAGGCATACCGGCGTATGGTACTAGTCCCATGCTGTCGCTGTAGCGCAACATATCTCATTGTATTTCGCTCAGCTGCGATGTGCCCATGGCTATCGCGGCGATGAGGGGCGCCGATTCAGAAAATACGTCGGTGACATCAGCGCAGTAAAACCTACCGGCACACCGCCAACTCGGAAGACGAAAATAAACCCTGGAGAAGGGGAACAAGAGGGACAAAGGACAAACACAAATCTCCAAACAACAGCTAGGTGACTGGTGCGCGACCGAAAAAATCCGCCTGGTCCGGGTATCGAACCCGGGACCTCTCCACTACAGGTGGAGCGCTCTACCAACTGAGCTAACCGGGGGTTAGACGTTAGTAGAGCAAACGGGTTTTATCAGCCGCCACCAGTCTAACAACAACATGGGTGAAGCTTGCAATTTAAGGTTATGATTATAGTGCAATTAAATGCAAAGGTGCAAGCGAGCTGGACTATAAAGACGAAAATAAACCCTGGAGAAGGGGAACAAGAGGGACAAAGGACAAACACCTGTAATGGAGAGGTCCCGGGTTCGATACCCGGACCAGGCGGATTTTTTCGGTCGCGCACCAGTCACCTAGCTGTGTTTGGAGATTTGTGGTTGTCCTTTGTCCCTCTTGTTCCCCTTCTCCAGGGTTTATTTTCGTCTTTATAGTCCAGCTCGCTTGCACCTTTGCATTTAATATCACTATAAACACCGCCAAATCGCCGCCACTAACGCTCCCATTCTCCTACTGCCGAGAGAACTTCCGGTTCCGGAAACAGGGTACGTCACAACCGTCAAAATTACGCCGCAGCTTGTTTTGCGGTCAGTTGGAGAGAAACAAAAAGTCAATATTTCATTAATTTTTCGTGTAGAAGTTAATAAATAAACTGAGACGCAAACGGATGCCTGTTCGGCATTCAGTGAACGTTGAAGGTTTAAAGTAAAAGTTATCTGGCAAAAGTAAAAAGGTCAATTCATGGTCCCTTTAACAGGACGCCATATTTGAATGCGCTGTTTAAAGCGCTTGCTCAGAACGATCTCACATTAATCGGATGCTAAGACCGACAATTATGAGTTCTTGACGGTGTGGTATCCAGGTTGTAAAATACTGTGAAACTCGCCGTCAGCACGCGCTCAGCAGTCGCGCAGACCGCTATGGTCAGCGGTGAATGCTCACTTCCGACCTTACCGGAAAATACCAGAAGATCTCTTGTGCCGATTACAGCGTGGCCGAGTCAAACGCTTCGTATAAGGAGTATTCACTGGCGGCCATATCTGTGTGCGCGGCTGCTGAGCGCGTGCTGACGGCGAGCTTCCGCAGTACTTTTGGAGCATGCATTTAGCACCATCAAAACTGCCGGTCTTAGCAGGCTATTAATGTGAGCTCGTTCTGGGCATGCGCTCTAAAAATCGCCCTCAAATATGGCGTCCAGTGAATGCCTCCTATACACTGGAATCATTAGGAGCTTAGAACGCGCAAGAAATAAAGCGAACGCAAAATGAGGTCACCGCATACCCTGTTTGCCTTTCCCCCTGCCTTCTCTGTGTTCTGAAATCAGAAAATATTAAACAAAATTTCAACTTGATGTTCGATTCCTGGATATCCTCGCGCGCCTTATATACACGTCGGAGCGTCCCAGCGCATCAGCAGACTGTGGGGGCGCCACATATTTCCGGAAAGGTCGATTTGACCTGAACCCAATCCCGAGCGGCCTTAGACGCGCTGATTTGACATGAGCCCGTTCCGAACGCCGACATAGCACTCGGGCCCAATAGCTGTCTGCGATCGATGTCGCTGGGATGACGTCACAATTCTAGCGCACTTGTCGTGGTTTCTCTTGTTGTTGTCGGCAGACACGTCCGCCACCATCGAGACTGGGATTAATTCATAAACAGCCAATCGCTGAAGTCGGCGGGCGAGCATCCGCTCTGGTGCAACGACCTTTTGGCAGGATGCACTGCAATGACGAAAACGCCGAAGCGTAATTGAAAACATAATTAAAGTCATTTTCAATTTAACGAACACTGACAAGCGAGCATCCGCTGTAAAACATGGTACGGAGAAGCTCGTTTAGGTCGCCCACGGGCGTAAACACCTGTAACTGCAGCGGTGTTCACGTGCAGGAACACCTGTAGCGACTGAAGCGAAAAACACTGGGCTGCATGGTTCAAGCGTGAGTTATTACTTTGGTGGCATCGCTTAGCTCAGTGTCTGAAGCAAGAAATGCTGGACAGGGCAGGAAGACGTTGGCGTATAACCCTGGTTCGACTGCCTGCACTGACGTCACGCCTGCTGCCATTCTGGTGGCCATGACCACGTGTCTTTTGCAGAGTAAACTGTGTACTATGGCATTTCTTTTCTTTTTTCAAGATGTAAAATGCACACCAGCATGGTGAAAGGACGTTGCGTGCAAGGTCACTGGATACTGTGCCTGAATAGGAAACTGAACGGGAGTCACTGAATAGGAAACCTATTCAGTGACTCTGGTGCAAAGGTCTCGGAACTCTATGACTAAGGGGCCGGGATCGGGGCCTGTCGCAGTTTCGAAAGTCAGAAAATAAACGAGTCAACGTAAATGAGAAAAAAAAATCACAACGTAAATAGACCCAGATAAGCATTAGCAAAATACCGGCGTGCGGTCGTGTATCACTACTGCGTGGTGCACGTTAAAGACCCCCAGGAGTTGTACTGCACATGGCTCAATTGCTCATCTACAGCTGAGAGACAAGTCGCCCAGTTGTGGCAGACTAACTTCAGGCTCTATAAGCATACACAGGATAAACAATAGATAAGCGTTTAAATGCATAAACATTCAAAGTGCATAAATTTAAAAAAAAGGAAATAGACTGATGACTATTAGAATACCTACACGCGAAAAAACAAGATTTGCGAGTAATATAGTTCAGTATATAATATGATTCATATTTAGCTATATATGACATACAATAAGTTTGGGCCCAAAAACTCACGGGGTATGACGCGATGCTTCTGCCAGAAGAGAACGCAGAATAATTGTATCGTACACTGTTAGCAAAGAGTGTGTATTTGTGTATTATTTGGGGGTCAAATACACCTGATTTGGAATAATTCTCAAAAATCTACACGCTGCGCAAGGAATAAACAGTCACCAATTGCCCCTGAGGTCGTAAGAATTTCGTTTTCGTACACAAAAGTTCACAAAGTACCCCCAGAGGGTGCCCCTTGGGGGGTACTTTGTACTTGACTATTTGTGTAACATTTTGTTGTCCTCCCTACGCGTCTTCCGTGTCCAGGAGAGATACGTGAAAGAATATCAGACGACAAAATAAAACAAACATTCGTCTGCATCATAATACATACTACTGCGATGCATCGGCAGTTGCATCGCAGACGCAACTGCCGATCGTCATCATTCAAAAGTGTGACTTCCACAGCATTAGATTCAGTGTTAGGAAGCTCATGTAATATTGCTTTGCTCTGTCGCAAACTGTTTAAAAACTTGTGGAGGGCGAAAAAGCCTTCCCTTTGATTTCAGATAAAGCTTCAGATAACTGGCAAACATGATTTTATGCCACAATATGGGTAAGTGTCGTTACTCTGAAGTGTAGCTTAGTAATGGATAATTCTGGTGGTCATTTCCCGGCAAAATATTTTGCCATATTTTCGGCAAGGGTGTTCGTGTGGTGAAAGGCTGGCGGGTGCAAGCTATTCGGGTGGCGCTTCTCAGGCATGTGTTGGCAATTTACTGGCACAATCTTTGCCCGAGCTCAAAGAGGTCGGGCAGCTTGTCTGCCAGATTGTATCCGGTATCGTCACATCCGAATCGGGAAAGGGAACCAAATGAAACATTGCTTGCTGAAAGCGGATAATTGCCTGTTAGTGTGGCAAACGAAGCCATCGAGACAGACACCCATTTGTGCTCCCAGACACGATAGCGAAAACAATGAAAATAAAAATAATTCATGTTTGAAACTGCGGCGTTCCTGCCACCTGCTCCCATCTCGTGTGGGACTGCGCGGGATCCGCGCCGGAGCGCGAGGCCGCAATCCGCAACCTCCCCTCCCACATACGCCCTTGCTCCTACGCAGAGTGGACGAAACAGACAACCGCCATTCAAAGTCAACAAAACCTCGTCTACACATCTCTCATCGAGTTTCTCCGATTCTTCGGGATCGGGAGGTTCATTTAATTATCGTCATTTTCACTTCCCTTCACCCTTTCCCCCACCTACTTTGAGGCCTTCAGGCCAGAAGGCGGTATCATAATAAGCGCTTTTATATACAATACGGAAAGCCAACCTTTTTGAAAAAGCTTGTCCAGCCTGCTCAAGGTCATTTTGCTCTGAGACACGGGCTACATCATACATAACTTGGTTTTACAACTGTGTAATTAACACTTTATTACGCCGCTGAAAAAAAAAAGAACGCATTGTGATGCAGTTCGATACTTGTATACGCATTACAATTTCAAGGGGGGGTGGACGCAATGAGAAGACTGAGGATTCCAAAAAAGGTTATAACAATAAACAGAATATGGAAAGCGACGCTGGCAAGCCTCCTTGGGATCCTTGTAAAGTGGCCACAGTTACTCGGAAATTCAAAAAAAGTTATTGGAATTTTGACTCTCGTGCCGGCAGCAGCACACTGATTTATTCATCTGCCCTTTCATTAATTTTATAATTTAAGATTCTCTCAGCTGCACATACAGTAGTAATGTTAATATTTTGAAAACTTCTGTGAAGCCGCTTGTGTTTACACGAATCTGAAAGGGTCGTAATCTATGTTTTTGCCGCATGCAGCGTGCTCATTGTACTATATACTAATCGAGGAAGAACTTAACACAGCTCACGCGCGACCCAGGCAAATAAAAAAAGGGGGATCGGTGGCCGAGTGCACGTGGTTTAGTGCGCACCAGCTGGGAGCACGTGGAGCGAGGAGGAGGAGGAAATAACTTTATTAAAGAAATAAAAACAAAAAAGAGACTTGTTCTAGGTGGGGCCCCTAGTCTAGGGCTCCAGAGCTTTCCGCCACCATTTTCGCCCGCTCAATCAGCTCTCGCTGGCTTTGAACAGACGAGCTGAGCAGCGCAGCTTCCCAGGTCTCGTTGGTAGTGTGGGGTTTAGGAGGGAGAGAGGGATTAGATGGACATGCCCACGTTACATGGTAAAGTGTCGGATACTCCCCACAATGCGGGCACTTATCGGAGTATCTATCGGGACTGAATTTGTGTTGGTTAGCTAAGTGTGTGTATGTATTTGTTTGTATTTGACGCCAGGCCGCAGCCTCCTCGCGAGAAAGGTTCTGGTCGGGAGGGGGGAAATGATATCTCATTTCCCTCTGGTGGGCAAGGATCTCTGAAAACTGATTTGGTACCGGTTCTGGATGGTCCATTTGTAGTGAAGGTGCCCGGATGATACATGCTCGGGCTACAGCATGTGCTTGTCTATATCCTTCTACGGACTCGTGTCCCGGTGTCCACACCAGCTTGACGTTGGGAATACCATATCCACTTTTAAGTAGGAGTCGGTTTGCTTGCGGGGATATCCTGCCTGCTTTGTAGCGTCTGATAGCTGCTTGAGAGTCCGTGAGGATTACAAGACGGGTTTGGTTCGTTGGGCTGGTGATAGAAAGTGCTATGGCCATCTCCTCGGCCACTACTGGAAGGGTGGTTTTAATTGAGGCTGTGACGATCGTGTTCATCTTGTGGTCGATGACACTTGCAACCGCTGCAGTCCGGTCCGGATACGTTGCCGCGTCTGTGTATCTGACGTTGTTCTGGTCATCGTAGGTCTGTTGAAGAGCCTCGGCTCGTGCCTTCCGGCGGCCCTCGTGCAGCGACGGATTCATGTTGCGCGTGATTGGTGCTGTCTGTATCTTGTCTCGGAGTACCTGCGGCATTTGAGTGGTCTCTTGATAGGTGCTTGGAATGGGTATTCCGAGGGAGCTTAGCACTCGACGTCCTGTTTGCGTGAGAGCTAGTCTCTCTCTCTGGCTTGCTAAATGAGCGTCCGCCAGTTCCTGGTAGGTATTGTGGACTCCTAGCTGTAGGAGCTTGACGTTGGGTGTGTACGGGGGTAAACCCAAGGCTATCTTGTAAGCTTTGCGGATGATTACATCCATCTTGCTTTTGTCCCTCGCCGTAAGTGCGAGGTAGGGGGTTGCATACACGATTCGGCTAATGATGAGGGCCTGCGTGATTCGGATTAGGTCTTGCTCCTGGAGGCCGTGTCTACGACTGGTTATCCGGCTCATCATGCGAATTATTTGTGTGGTGGTATTCGTGAGTTGGCTGATTGTGTAGCCTGATCTGCCGTCTTGTTCGAGATAAAGCCCTAGGATCCGGGCCCTCTTCACTACGGGTATGGAGGTACCGTCCCTGAAGACTAGGCTGATCTCCGGTGTCTTGTCCGGTGGCTCAGTTTGTCTTCTGTGCGATCGCACTAGTAATAATTCCGATTTTTCCGGGGCACACTGAAGATTTCCCGCTTCAAGGTACCGCTGGACTGTGTCGACAGCTTTTTGCAGAGAGTCTTGTTTATTGCCGTCAGACCCCGACGTTGCCCATAGCGTAAGGTCGTCTGCGTAGAGGGTGTGTTTGATATGTGGGATGCTCTCCAGCAGAGGAGGAAGTTTACACATGGCTAGATTAAACAGGGTGGGTGAAAGAACAGATCCCTGAGGAGTCCCTTTACCCGGGACTTTTAGGACGTCCGAGCGGACGGATTCAATGCCAATGCTTGCAGTGCAGTCCTTTAGAAAGTCCCGCACGTATTCATATGTGCGCTGCCCGCAGTTGGTAGATGCCAGGTTCTGGAGCACTGCCGTGTGGCTGACGTTGTCAAAGGCTCCTTTTATATCCAGGGCCAAGACAGCTTGCGTCGTGGTTCGGGATATGTTGTCCAGGATGTCTTCCTTGAGTTGAAGCAGGATATCTTGCGTTGACAGTTGGGACCTAAATCCAAACATGGTGTATGAGAATGTACCGGTCTTCTCGAGGTACGGCTGCAGGCAATTTAGGACGACGTGCTCCAGCAGCTTCCCCAAGCATGACGTCAGGGAGATCGGTCTGAGGTTTTCCAGGCTCGGAGTTTTTCCTGGTTTAGGGATGAGTACTATCTCTGCATGCTTCCACTCCGCCGGTATATTGGCCGTGTCCCATATTCTGTTCAGGTACTGAGTTAGTGTAGAGTAGGATTCTTCGTCAAGGTTTCTGAGTAGTCTGTTTTCAACTCCGTCTCTGCCCGGTGAAGTGTTGCGGGTCAGGTCCTGAGCTGCCTTTATGACTTCCGTCTCGGATAGTGGGGCGTCCAATTCGGTGTTCGGTTCCCCATTGTAGTCGGGGTAGACTGTCTGGATTGAACTGCCGATGAAGCGGTCCTTCAGCTTCCGCAGGATTTCCTCATTATTGCCCGGGAAGTCGTGCACAATCTTACGGAGTGTGTGGCTTGATTGGCTCTTGCTTTTAGATGGATCTATGAGGTGCCGAAGGAGCGACCAGGTTTTCGCCGTGCCCAGGGTCCCCTGGAGTTCGTTGCACATTTGATGCCAGTTGTTCTTCCCCAGCTGTTCTGCGTGTTCCAGTGCTTCTTTCTCTAGTCGGGCAATGCGGAGTTTAAGCTTGCGATTTAGTCTTTGACGCTTCCATCTTTTGAGGAGGCTGCATTTGGCTTCCCACAGGCGGAGTAGACTTGAATCCACCTCTGGCGTTTGGCTCGTGAGGTTAACATGTTTAGTGTGCTTTTCCGCTTCCGCCTGCAGATCTCTGACCCATCTCTCTAGGTCGTCTGCTTCGTTAGTTACTCCGGAGCGCGTTTTACGAAAAGCGTCCCAGTCTGTCATGGCGTGCCTTTTGATGAAATTCTTGAGCGCAGTTATTGCGACCTCTATTTCGATAATCGAGTGGTCGCTGCCTAGGGACTCCTCTGTGTTGGTCCATTCTGCTGGGACGAATTTAATTAATGCCAGGTCGGGACATGTGTCTTTACTTACACTGTTACCCGTCCTAGTAGGTTGCTCGGGGTCCGTTAATAGAGTTAATTGGTGCTGACACAGTGCGTCGTATAGTTTGGTTCCTTTTGCGGTTGCTTGTTTATAGCCCCACGTTGGGTGTGCGGCATTAAAGCCCCCTACTATTAGTAGCTTCTGTTGAGCTAACCTTAGTGCCCTGGCAAACAACCGCTCAAATACCTCTTTGGTTCGGCTTGGGGGACTGTAGATATTCAGTATAAAGAAACTGGGCGCGTTTCGTTGTTTAGGTAGTAGCTCCACTATGCTATGTTCTGCCGGGGTAGTGCTTGGAACATTTCCGAACTCCGGTTAAACCTGCGGGCTGACTACCCCAACGACAGGTTGAAACGTGTCTGTCGCATCTCAAAAACAAAACACGACGCAAAAAAAAAATGATGCGAGAGGCGCGCGGTCTATTTTCGAAAGAGCGACCTTGAAAGCGGTTTGACTGATCTCTGCTTCTTTCCATCCGCTGTCTCGTTTCAGTTGCTCAATGTCAGTGTCGGCGTCGGACGTGCGCATCCTACAGTCTTTGATTAGAGGAAAATCTGCGTTAAACATTGCGACTTCGCCGTTTACTGCGATTGCACGGCATATGACTCCCTGGACGTACTTCATCTTAGGGATTCTATAAACTGCTTCGCACTTGAACTACCCGACTCACGCATCGTTTTTCTCCTGATCTTCGCGTTACAAGGTGAGCAAACTAAGAGCCTCGCATTTTCCATGCTAATAAGACATTTTGTTTCAGCATTTGGTCATCGAGAGGGAGAAAATCACCTCGGTCCTCCACCACACCCTTCTTGCACAGCAAGGTGAGCAGTCTAAAAGCCTAGCGTTCTAATCGCTAATGGGATTTGTTTTTCGCTATCTTTGAAAAGGTCACCAATACCTAGACGACCCGGCTCATCTAGCCCCCTCGTCACCTAATCGTCGGATATCTACGAATATCGTCTAGCCATCTCAACCCCATCATGGTTACCTGTCATCTGTGCTCTCCCGACGACCGACAGCATTATTCCAGTGCAGACTCGCTGCAAGTTCACTTTGCCTTGGTACACAATGTGACTCCCTCGTCATGCATTCCGTTTTACGAAAGAGTGTGCGCTCTTCGTAATTATGTGGCTCAATACGAGTTACACTTACACGAAAGAGACACAGAGGCGTACGACGTGGCAACCTTTTTTAGACATCATGCAGAGCATATGTCAAACGTGCTCAGATATTTTGGTCTGCCTCTGCGTTTTTTTGTGACACTCACCGTCGAGCTCGGACGTCTCCTTCCTGATGACGATATTGATGTGACTGTGCAGTTTTTTCATAGTCAGATCCAAACCGCATTTGTGGACGGTAATATCAGTACTTCCATTCAGCGAGTTTGCATTGAAATATCTGCCCGATTGGAGCATTATCAGGAACAAGGCTCGGGATTCTTTCTTGTCAGAATCAAAGTTTGTACTCTTATTTTGGGACGATTCCTTCTCCCGACCGTTGGTTGCGGCCATTTTTCTCTGCCGAAGCAACTTGCCTCAAAGCAATGCCTCGTCAGTGTCCCTGAGCGTTTTCACGAATCTGAACGGGATATGTGCTTTGTGTTTGCGGTGCTCGCCTTTTTGCATCCTGCGAACAGGGCTTACAGAGGTAGAGCGTCCTCGTATCGTGAACATATGTGCAAATATGTGTTTCCGAAAACCTTCCCCGTAACCTTTCCACAGGATGTGTGGGTCTTTGAGCGAAAGAATTGTGTCTCAGTGAACGTGTTTGGTTATGACAGCGAGAAAAGCTTTGTCTACCCACTGAAGGTAGTTGATGACGAGTTGGAGCAGCATGTCGATCTTCTCCTTGTTGAGAACCATTTTGTGGGCACTACAAACTTTGCGAGTCTTTTTTCAAATGCCAAAAGCCTACGCTTTCGTTGTAGGAGGTGTCTCACCGGGTTTCAGAGGCAAGAAACCCTGTCTGACCATCTCTCAATGTGCAGGGACAAGAAGCCGGGCAAAACCGTCTTCCCAAACAAGGGTGACGAACTATACTTTCGGAGCACGCATGTCATGGAAGAGTTCCCCTTTTATTGCGTTTACGACTTTGAAGCGATTCTGGAACCGACTCAGTCGACGGGCAATGTTTACGAGAATCACGTCCCCAGCTCTTTCTGTCTTCTCGTCATCCGCTCAAAAGATTCGTCCATTGTTGAGGAATACCTCTATGGCGGACCCGACTGTGTAGAAAGATTCATTTTGATTCTCAACTTTCTAGCGAAGGAAATACCCCGATTGATTAGGTCGAGTTAAGTGCCTCTTGAAATGACTCAAGAAAACGAGGCTTCTCACGCGGACACTTCCCGCTGTGTCATTTGCAACGAAAGCTTTAGCAAGAAAATGAAAACTCGCGACCACGACCACATGACGGCAGAGTATAGGCGGGCGCTTTGCTCCCAGTGTAGCCTAAACCATCGAATCAACAAACATACCGTTCCACTCATAGCGCATAACCATTCCTACGACCTCAGTTTCTTTCTAGGCAAGCTTAATTTGTTCGAGTCCAAGGATATTAACGTACTCGGAAGCTCGTGTCAGAATTTTAAATTGTTAGAGATAGGCAACCTTCGCTTTATTGACAGCCTCGCATTTCTTAATGCAAGCCTGAAGACGCTCATGCAAAATCTCCACTTTAAGGGCACAGAGCATTTTTGTTGCCTTCGGCAGTCCTTTCCCGAGCACGTCGACCTCCTTGCCCGCAAAGGAGTGTTTTGTTATAATTTCATTACAAGCTTTGAGAGTTACGAGGGTCAAAGCCTCCCGCCACGAGAGGCCTTTTTTAACAAGTTGACTGGGATCGGGGTGTGTAAAGAGGACTACCAACATGCACAGGTCGTTTTCGATACCTTTGGTTTGAAGAACCTTGGAGAATACAGCGACCTTTAACTCAAGACGGACTGCCTCCTACTGGCCGATGTTTTCCAAAACTTTAGACGGTGGACACTGGAGACGTACGAAATTGAGGCTTTACATTTCGTATCGTTACCGTCCCTAAGCTTGTCGTGTGCGCTGAAACAGTCGAAAGTTAGACTGCAGCTAATTGACGATCCTGACACCTATCTCATGATAGAACAGGGTATTCGCGGAGGGATTACCCAATGCACAACCCGCCATGCTGTCGCAGATGTTCCGGAAACGGATACGTTTAACCCGCAGCACGAACCGTCTCAGATTTTGGACTTGGACGTAAACGGTCTGTATGCGGCGACAACGAGAGAAGCTCTGCCAGTGTCGAACTTTGAGTGGATGACGAAAGACGAGATTGCCTGCCTGAACATTGATGACGTTCCAGATGACGCCTCCGACGGGCTACATTCTGGAGGTAGACCTCAGATATCCTCACGACTTGCACGATACTCATTCTGACTTTCCCTTGGCCCCGGTGAAGCAAAGCGTTCCCTACGATTGGTTGTCCGACTATCAAAAAAGTCTCATTGATAACTTTGAAATGCCCAAAGAGGAATCCCCTAAGAAGCTGCTGCTCACACTTCACGACAAAACGAAATACGTTTTGCACTACCGGATTTTGAAACTGTACATCCAGTTAGGACTAGAGGTCACAAAAATTCAATGAGTCCTCAAATTCTCACAGCGAGCGTTCTTGAGGGAGTTTATTAATTTTAACCACCAGCTGAGACAGCAGGCAACCAACTCCTTCCAGAAGAATCTTTCCAAACTGTTCATGAACAGCACATATGGCAAGACGATCGAGAATGCACGTAAACATGGACACATTAAACTGTGCGTTAAAGAGGACGACATACTGAAAATGCTTCAGAAGCCGAACCTGATGCAGTTTCGAGCACTTAGTTCGCAGGTCGTAATTTTCCAGTTCGCTCCGAAAGTGATCAAACTCAAGCAACCACTCTACGCAGGGTTCTCGATTCTTGAGATATCAAAAATAGTAATGTACGACTTCTTTTATAATCAACTTCGTCGTGCGATCCCCTCAGCAAGGGCTCTTTACTGCGACACGGAGTCCTTCTTCCTACACCTTCACGGATCAGACGTAGACGACAAACTGCTCCAACTCCGAGACGCATGCTTGGATACATCTGGATATCCAGAGAGTCGCAAGCTCTTTTTAACCGAAAACAAAATGAGGCTCGGTGTGTTAAAAAATGAATATCCCACTACTCACTTAGTGGCTTTTTGTTGCTTAAGACCAAAGCTATACAGCTTCAAAACAAGCAGCAACACGTGTTGCGTAAGAGCCAAGGGAGTAAAGAAATGCGAGTCTCGCAAGTTCACCTACGAGCTGTACAAGCACGCTCTAGAGACGAAAACTTTGCACAGAGTGACGCAGCATTTGATTGATCGAAAACGTAACGAAAACAAAAGCATCGCGGTCGAAAAGATTGCTCTGAATCCGTTCGATAACAAGCGATACATTTGCATCGACGGGATTACGACGTTTCCTTTTGGCCACAAGAGCGTTTTAGGAAGCGAGCGACCTGCCTCCTCATCACACGCCTTGTAAATATTTTGGACTGTATCGCAATTGCTCGCGTTTCCCACCGGTGTGTCTTGAAACTTCTTGTGTACATTTTTGTATAACCCGCTAGTGTACGAAAGCCGCATCCTATTTCTCTTCTCATCTCACGCCCTGACCTTGTAAATTTTTTGTTTTTGGATTGTATCGTGCGCGTTGTTCTGTTATTCCACTTTTGTTTTTTGCCTCGGATGTGTCTTGATACTGCTTGTGTTGTACATTTTTGTGTAAAGTGTTTCCAGTGGTTTCTTTGTCGCGTAGAGTGATTTTAAAAGCCGTATCTGTATTTATAAGTGTGCGTGTTCTAAGAGCGAATGATAATAAAAAAAATGAAACATCATATCTGTCTCGTCTTTAGCGCGTATGGATGCGACCATGCTCCGGTCCATTTCCCACAATGCTCCGTTCAGCAGACCGATTACGATAAAATTATCGAGAGATGATGTGAGCGCGATAGAGTTGACACTATCTACTAAGCTACCGCTAACATTATCGAGAAAATGTCGTGTGATAATGGTAAAAGTTCACGCCAGCAAAAGGATTCAGGTGCGCGCCATCTACAAACAGATTCGGCAACTCACACGCAATGCGCGCACGCGAAAATACGGATGGGCACACCTTAGGAAGACGCGCAATTCAACTTTCCAGCAACAGATGGCGCAAGGTCAGACCCCCACGACGCAAGATGTCACTCATGCCCTAACAACAAAGACGCTTAGCAACAAAAGACGCGCCATCTATGAACCGAGGTGTCAACTGCGCAGCGATTCAAATATCAGGTGACGTTGGTCACATGACCCACCGGGAAAACACGCGACAATGCATTTCTCGGCACTAATCTCACGGTGACATATCTTTGTCGTCATCGTGACAGTGCATTTTCCCACCTGACAGATGACTCAATAATCCTGAACTCTTCCGTCATCCCTGTAGCGCCCTCCGGTGAATGACTCAGCAATTCCGTTACAAAATCCAAGCGTTGCGACAGCTCTAACACGTGATCTGAATTGCGCGCTCGACGTACGAAATACTAGGAAGAATTAAGTCGTCCAAAAAGCATTGTGCTCGCAGCTCAGACGGTAGAGTGTTGGGCTTCTGATCAGAAGGTCGCAAGGTCGAGTCCCCGTCGGACGCGAAGCCTTTTTTATCGAATAAAAGGGGCATTTACCGCGCAGCGATTCAAATTCAAAACACGTGACCGTCATGTCACCGGAGCGCAGCGCCCTCTGTTGGATGCAGCACGAACCCTGCGTGACATCACGTGAGGGCCCTCTTTCGGATGCAGCACAAACCCTGTGCGACATCACGTGAGCGCGCTCTGTCAGACGCAGCTCGAACCCTGTGACATCACACGTGAGACGCCCTGAGCGTCGCAATTCAAGTCCTATAGCGCCCTCTGTCCCTGTGACCCTGTGACATCACGTGTTGTTATCAGATGATGACCGCAGCTGTCAACACCTGGTCAACCACACTTGTGGTTTCACCAGGTCTGAGGTTTGTGGTTTGCGGTCTGAGGTCTGTGGTTTGCGATTTGAGGTTGAGGTCTGCGGTTTGAGGTACGTGACCTCACGTACTCAAACCAGAGACCCGGGCGAGATCTGATTGGTCACTGGCCAACGCCCATGCACTGTCATTGGTCCCTGAGATGGGAGAGAGGGAAGAGGCCCCGCCCTCCGGCTCTGTGATTAGTTGATACACGATGGAACCGGAAGTAAACAAGAGGGGCTGGCTCCGCCCCCCTTGTTGATTTCTGGTTCCATTGGGTATCAACTAACACTACTTTCTTCATTAACCCTTTGCTCATGTGTAGTCATAAAATATTGTGCTTTTATCTGGGTCTCTGGAAAGAAGTTCTGAGGTTTTGTAAGGGTTCATGAAAAGCTTTTGTCCGGTAGAGCCCTTGTTCGGGATTCACGGATTCATCAGTGACGATGTTTACATTGCCGCCCCGATATATAGTCACGTGACCTAGTGACTATTATATGCCGCGCTATTTGCACTGTGGTTACGTGGTGGCTCCAGTCTGTTGTGAGGTTACAGATCGACCGACCGGCGGACCGTTACGGACGCGTAAAGTGCGCGGGGCTTGCCCATAATTGCTATCGCAAAGCAAGCTATGTTGTGAAACGACACAACGCTCGTTTTGATGAAACCGTCAACGGGACAGCGCAGTGTCGACGAGATGATTTGTCCATGAGGCATCATCCAACGAACTGATCGCCATGGCGGATCAAACATGTCGATAAAACCCATTTTCCGGATTGATAGTTGTAGGGGCACCCGGTATTACGCAAATCATATGATTTGCGTAATACCGGGTGCACTATTGAAGGAATGCTTCCACTGAGCAAGTGCTCACGCGTTGAAAGCATCTGCCACAGTAAATAAATTCAAGCCAACATTTCCAAAAATAAAAAAGTACATTGGAGAGTGCTACAAAAACAAATCTACAAAAAGAAATCTCTGCTTAATATTTGAATGATTAACTGTCGTAAAGTACCAAACTATAAAGGAGTAATCGAAAATTATTCAGTCAGTTATTAGCGCGCCCTTCCCGCGGATATTTATTTGTTCTATTTATTTATAAAATGCCTACAGTCTGCAGAGGGCATTATTGTGAGGATTAATTTCGTACATAAATTATCAAATTGCCACACGTAGAGAAACACAGCGTCCGACTACATAAAAGTTCAGATGTCAAATTGCAACAAAACAAATATAGGAATAATAAAAAAAATGCATGAAGAGCACAGCACTCAAATATCACGTCAATATGACACTATACAGGTATCAGTGGTGACGCGTATTCTCGGGGATCACTCAGATCACGAATCAATTTTTGGGGAAAAAAGGAAGAAGATCATAGATGCAAGTGGCATCCTGCTTTTCTCCTGCTGAAGACTTTTCACCTAACATTCGTCATGGTCAAAAAATGCTATGGGAGTACGGTAAGCTTCTCCATTCGACCCTGACCCGTGTGCGCCTTGTTTTTGACAAGCTTTTCGTTGGCGATCGTATGTTCTTTTACAATGCAGAATCAGGTGATGTGATTGAACAGGAAAGAATAAGCTCTGTGCTTACACAAGCTGAATCATGAAGTCACGCAAAGGAGCGCCTTTCGAGAACTGTTGCTTTTCTTGTCGCTAATTTTAGGAGTCTTGTTTCCAATGATGAAGAACTTTTGTGTTCGATCGAAATCTGCAAACCGCACGTCATACTTGGAATGGAAGCTTGACTTTCCAGTGATATTGATAACCGTGAGCTTGTTTAGATAAAGATTATCTGCTTTATCAGAAAGACCGGTCGTATTGAAAAGGTGGAGTGGCGCTAATTGCTGTTAAAAATGTTTCCACTCTGTCCCTGTCGAATTAAAAACCGATCTGGAAATGGTCTGGGTTCGCGTTAATGTTTTCGTTTTCTTATGTCCTGGTTGGTGTATGCTTCAAGCCGCCACATGTTACCGTTGGTTTTGTCCGTGATCTTTGTATTAACCTTGATGATGTTATTTCTCGTTACCCCGAATGTCCTGTATTTATTGGAGGAGATTTGAATTATCCCGGAATTGACTGGATTTCTTGTGAACCGCTACCAGACTGCAGACATGTTTCCGAGTGTATAGAGGTTCTGAATGTTGTTAAATCTCTTTACCTTTCTCAAGTTGTTCTTGAGCCGTACCCGATGAACCTATATTCTAGACCTATTTTTCACGACTGCCCGTGACATAATTAAGCGCGTAAATGTTCTTGAAGAGATTAATGATCATAAAATTGTGGTAATCGAAGTCAAAATGGCAACGCAGCTTCCCCGTAACCAGTTTAAAGAAATTCATGACAATTCAAAGGCAAAAACTAATGAAATAAGCACAGTTATGTGGATCTTTTTAGATAACTTTGAGCGGTCCTTCCACTCACGATCCGTCGAAGAAAACTGGTCCGCATTTAAAAATCAGCTGAATTGTATTCTCACCGACTTCGTTGCAAGAATAAAATTCTGAACAACCCTTTACGTCGGTGGTTTTCTAAAAAAACTTAAGTCTCTTCTTAACAAAAAGAAACGCTTGTACAACAGGGCCATGGAAAGCAACGATAATCTATGTTGGAACTGGTATAATTTCCATTAATCTATATGTGCTCTCGAAATTAAAAAAAAGCTAAAACAACTTTCTACAGAGACGACTTAAATGGCATTCTAAAGTCAAACCCCCAAAAATGCTGGAATTGCAGAAATCCGCCGAAAAGAAGTTCTAATCGTAGCTTTACGAATGCGGAGGGAAATAGATGTACCGACCTTGAAACTGCTAACAATTTTAATGAATGTTTTAGTGAAGTTTTTACCAGCGAATCGTTTCCTTTACCTTCTTGTGAATTCACCTATGACCATGCTTTTTTAGGAAAGATCACTGTTTGTTCACGTGGTATAGAAAAAAATCATCGAAGGCCTCCCTTATCGTTCTTCGCCAGGCATAGATGGCAATAATACTAAATTATTGAAAATTACGCAGCCCTTTTCTAGCGACATCTTAGCTTTGTTGTATCAGCAATCCCTCGAAGAAGGGCATTTGCCGAATGACTGGAAGCATGCAAAAATTATTCCTGTTCACAAGTCAGGTGACACGTCAGGCTTAAATAACTACAGACCTATATCGTTAACGAGCATCCCCTGCAAAATTTTAGAGCATATCATATGTAGTCATATGATTAATTTTGTTTTGGAGAATAACATTCTTTTTGAGGGACAACACGGCTTTAGTAAAGGGAAATCGTGCGAAATGCAACTCTTCGAGCTTGTATAACTGATCTTTATGAAAACATTCATTCGCTCCAACAGACCGACATCATATTTCTAGACTTTTCTCGGGCATTCGACAGCGTACCAGACCAGTGGTTATTACAAAAACGTCAAACGTTGAATATGGACCTTTCACTTATATTTTGGATTAGGCAATTCCTTACGAATAGAACCCAATCCGCTGCAATTTCTAATCAGTTATCATCAAGCACTGATGTTAAGTCTGGCGTGCCCCAGGGCTTCGTGCCAGGAACATTTCTTTTTCTTATATATATATATAAATTATCTCCCTGTTAACATTTCTTCATCGATTCGACTCTTCGCAGACGATTGTGTGCTGTATGAAAAGATAGTACATACAGCCGACACCTGTACACTTTAAAGCGATCTCAACTCTATTGCTTCATGGTGCAACAGGTGGCAGATGCGAATTAACATCGACAAAACCAAATGTATGTCTGTGACAACAAAGAAATATTCAATCAGTTGCAACTACGCTATCAATGGTGTCCCTCTGGAAAAAGTATATAAATATAAATATCTGGGTGTTTTCATTTCCGATACTCTTAGTTGGCACGATCATATTAACTACATAGTTGGGAAAGCAAGTCGTTCCTTGGGATTCATCAGACGGGAGTTGTATTTAGCTCCCCCTGAAACTCGTTTACTAGCTCTTAAGTCCTTTGTCAGATCTCATCTTGAATACGCAAGCATCATATGGTCTCCCCACCAGGATTACCTGATTGCCTAAATAGAAACAAATTGAAAACAAAGCCGCGTGCTTCATATATAGTGACTATTCATCTTACATGAGCGTTTCGGCGTTAAAACAAAGGGCTAATTTACCCTTATTAGACGCCAGGCGCAAAGTTTCCCGTCTGGCGTTCATCCACAATATTTATTACTTTGATATTAACCTTAAGGAACCTTTATTGCCTCCCCCTCATCGCATCTTTCCCAGACATGATCATCCTCACAAAATTCGCTTATCAAATTGTCGCACTAACCAATTTCGCAACTCGGCATTAGAGCTTGCCATTACAGAATTGAACTCATTGCCCCACCACGTTGTAAATATAACAAATAAAAAGAATTAAAATCTACATTTGAACGTTTGTTCCACTTTTCCCAGGACTGAGTCATAGGATGGTGTCCTTTTGTTTTTCATGTGCGAAGATAGTTTTTGATTTCTTTTCCTGTAGCCTGGTTGGCACGATGCTCCCTGTTTGTGTACGAGTGTACTTTTTCTTGAGCGGGTATATTCACATAGTTTCTTGTATTTAAGCAAATATGTACGAAAGGTATCGTTTTAATATTTTTGTCAAAAACGTGTACTCCCCCCTGATACAATGCCCGAAAGGGCGCTTTGAGGTATATTAAATAAATAAATAAATAAATAAATAAACTACTCCGTCTTTAGTGAGAGGCTTTCACGCCGTCTTCGGTAAGTGACGAAGCCGTGGGATGGCCCTCAAATACAAATCGCCGGTAGGCACCTCATCACAATAGACAGGAGATGCACTGCTCGCGTTGAGATCCACGGTGAGACTTGCCCTGCGAAGTTCATCGTTCTGCAAGACTGTTCTAGGGACGTTATCTGTGGAATGGGCATTCTCTTGGAGTATGGCGCCGTCATCGACCTCGGAGCAAACCCGCTGATGCTACGAAAATCGGTTCCACCACCTGAGGAGCACAAAGCGACTTCATCCACTGTCCGAGTCCTTGCAAACTACGTGAACTTACCGCCGAAGTCGTGTGTTTTCGTACCCGCCGGGATCGAGGAAGTTTCCTGTGGCGAAGTTCTGCTCGAGGGAAGCTTTCAGTTGCTTCTAGAAAGAGGAATCGGTGTCGTACGAGGAGTAACAGGACTTCAAGACTATGGTCCTTGTTATAAATTTCCGAGAAGAGCCGCATCACCTTACGAAAGGTATCGAAGTGGGCCATATGGACGAACTCGAGAACTCAGCCGCAATCGCTGCGTTTTCGGAAGAGCCGACTCCATCGCAGCACGAGAGAACGCGATCCTCGAAACTTGACATCGACCTGAAGCTTCCAGCTACTGAACGAGGACTGCTGCATCACCTTCTGAGCAAATTTAGCGAGTGTTTCGTCACAACTTCAAGGGTGCGACAAACAACGGTAGCGAAGCACCACTGCGTTATTACTGACGAAAACGCGTTCCCTGTCCATCAGTCGCCGTGCCGAGTTTCCTTAAAGGAAAGGAAGGTGATTCAAGATCAAGTCAAGGAAATGCTTGACGACGACATTATTAAACCGTCAAGAAGGCCGTGGGCGTCCCCAGTCGTCCTTGTAAAGAAAAATACAAAATAAAAACGGAACCCTGAGGTTCTGCGTGGATCATCGTCGACTGAACGCTGTGACTAAGAAGGGTGTTTATCAGCTCCCCGCATCGACGATACGTTAGACCGACTGTGCCACTCCCAATATCTTCCGTCAATGGAACTGAAGAGTGATTACTGGCAGATTGAAGTCGACGAACGCGACAGCGAGAAAACTGCTTTCGTCACTCCCGATGGACTGTACGATTTTAAAGTGATGCCGTTCGGACTTTGTACAGCACCAGCCACCATCCAGTGTGTCATGGAAATCGTGTTGGCAGGTCTGGAATGGCAGCGCTGCCTCGTCTACCTGGACGATGTCGTTTTATTTTCGCGAGATTTTGACGAGCACCTGAGACGACTTCGAGCCGTGCTTCAAGCCATCATGACCGCCGACCTGTCACTCAAGCCAACAGAATGTCGGTTCGCCTATGGTGAACTAAAGTTTCTTGGCCACGTCGTGAACAACAAAGGTGTTCTTCCTGAACGCGAGAAGACCCGCGCATAGCTGCATTTATGCCGCCATCTGACAAGAAGGCGGTGAGAAGATTTCTCAGACTCTGTGCCTACTACAGGTGGTTTGTTCGGGACTTCACCAAGCTGTCCGCGCCACTGATTCACCTCACGAAGGACATCGTTAAGTTTGAGAGGACAGAAAAACACCAGCGGTCATTCGATGAGCTCAAACGAAGACTCCAGGCACCCCCGATTATTGGCCTTTTGGACCAGTTCGTTGAAACAGAAATCCACGCGGACGCCAGTAACAGCTCTTTGCGCGGTACCAGTCCAAAGGCAGGTCAGGTCAGAGTGAGTCATCGCGTACGAAAGTCGGACGCTGTCTAACGAGGAGAGAAACTACTGAACGACTGAAAAGGAGTGCCTTGCTGTCGCCCGGGCATTAACAAAGTTCCGCCCCTATTTGTATGGATGTCCTTTTCGCGTGTTCACGGACCACCACTCGCTCTGCTGGCTCGCGAATCTGAAGGACCCCTCGGGACGCCTCGCGCGGTGGAGCCTACGACTGCAGGAGTTCAACATGACCGTGGTATACAAATCCGGCCTAAAGCACAATGACGCCGACTGCTTATCAAGGGCCCCCGTCGAGTCCGGTCCTGCCCGCACCGAAGACGCTGACGATGAGTGTTTCCTCGGCACTCTGGATGTCAGCGACATGGCTGCAGTCCAACGAGACGACCCTGAACTGCGAGCACTCATCGAGCACCTAGAGGGACAAGCGAGTACGGTTCTCCGTGCTTTCTTACGAATCCTACCAACCTTCGCCATATGGCAAGGAGTGCTGTACAAAGATAACTTAGTCAACAACAACACAAAGTGGCTGTTGGTTATTCCTTCCATCCTTCGAGAAGAAATCTTCCAAGCTTGCCTTGACGACCCGACCACTGGGCACCTTGGTTACAGCAGAACGCTCGCCAAAATTCGGGAAAAGAACTACTGGCCGAGGCACCTCTACACTCGATCATTCCACGAGTGTCAGCGACGCAAGAAACCACCGACGAAGCCGTCAGGACTTCTGCATCCGATTGCTCCCCCATCCACTCCATTCCAGCAGATTGGAATGGATTTACTAGGCCCTTTTCCGCCGTCAACGTCGGGAAACCGCAGGATAATCGTCGCCACAGATTACCTCTCGCGGTACGCCGAAACAATAGCCCTTCCTTCAGGGACTGCTGTTGAAGTCGCCAAGTTTTTCATCGAATCCATGGTCCTCCGACACGGCGCTCCCAAAATTCTGATTACAGATCACGGGTCATTGTTCATGGCACAGCTGATGCAAGATGTCCTCAGTCTCAGCCACACCAACCACCGGCAAACCACAGCGTACCATCATTAGACTAATGGCTGACGGAGCGCCTAAACAATTCTATCGCCGACATGGTGTCGATGTACGTCGACATGGAAAACAAGACGTGGGACGAAGTCCTGCCGTCTGTCAAATTGGTCTACAGCGCAGCGGTTCAGGAGACCTCTGGTGTTGCGCCATTGCAGCTGGTGCATGGTCGCAAGGTGACCACGATGCTTGACACCATGCTACCTTACGAGCCAGTTGGTGACGGAAGTGACAACGCCCAAGGGGTTGCGGAACGAGCAGAAGTCCGCCAGCTCGCCTGAGTCCGGATCCAAGACCAGCAACGTGTCGACGCAGCCCGCTACAACCGTCGTCGTCTGAACGTTCACTTCCAGCCCGGAGGCCGGGTGTGGGTGTGGCACCGATACGACGTTGTGGCCTGAACGAGAAGCTTTTAAAGCGCTACTCTGAACCATACAAAGTCATTCGACACCTGGGAGATATCAACTACGAAGTGGTGCCCGACGGAACTCACGCTTCACCGCGACGCCGACCGCGACCCGAGGCGATTCACGTCTTTCGACTCTTGAGATTCTACGCTCGATAGCACTGTGGACCTTTTTATCTTCCAAATGACTCTTTAGTTTACCATTAGTTTCTATTTGTTTTGTTTTGGTTTGTATTGTGTGGCGATGCACTTTTTAAAGGTGGGAGTAATGCCGCACGCGCAGCCGGCTAGGTAGGCAGCGTGCCCGAGGCCTAGGGGCTAGAAATTCCCTGGTTTGTTGACTGTCCCTTATGCAGAGAACCGGAGACCACTGAACATGTATTTATTTTCTGTTGGGACGCTTTATTTTTTTTTGGGATGTCCTCCAACGCACGCTAATTAAACAGTTCTCCGTTAGACCATTGGGCATACGCTTTTTTAACGTGAGGAACGATGACAATGTACCGCATGACATGTTTGTTCTTCTGGGGCTTTTCAGCATATGGCAATCGCGTATGGCAGTGAGACATGCCAACGCAACTGCGAAAAAAGTTCGATTTTATTTTTTCAACCTCGTAAAGCGTGTTGAGAGCGTTTTTTTGGCCTGCGAGCCCAAGCCCGAGTGGCTGAGCGTGTGTGGCCCTCTTCTCGAGATGCGGGAATTTTAATGTGCGCTGCCAAGTGTGCTGCAGTGCATTTTTATATGGAATTTGTACCACCTGCTTTCTTGCAGTAATGAAAAAAAAAAAAGCGTGCCCGTGGCCTAACGGTTATCGTGCTAGCCTCCCATGCAAAAAGCCGAGGTTCGATGCCTGGCCGCGGATACACTTTTTTTTTTTTTTGCTTTTGTAATGTCGCGTTCTGGTAAATTCGCGAACCTGGTGGCTTATTCGAGGTTAGAATGTTCTACGCGCCGAACCTTTTACGCTATTGTTCCTGAAGCCCACGCGTCTTCATAAGGGGCTAGCGTGGCGAGCCGGAGTCAGTCTCGCCCCAGCGCTCGATCCTACCTTTTTGCCGACATCGACGCCTGCAACGCTAACCTTCTTGTATAATGTTTTGGGTACAAGGTCGCCCTATTAAACGTTTAGTTTTTCTAGTTTTTGGCCTCCTCATGATTTGTCATTCGTGACAATATCAAACAAGATGCGCTGCTTCATGTACAGGGTTGCAGCAACTAGACTTACTAAAAACGACCTAATATTTTCAATGACCTAGGTTTCGCAAAATTCGCGACTCAAAAACTATCGTAAAATATTTCTTACCCTAATATGTCTATGGTAACAAATGCACTGTCTATAACTTGAAATCTCAAAATTATGTGATCTCGAAACATTCCCAAACCATTAACTTTGCGAAAATCCCGAAAAGAAAATATTCGTGGAAATGAAGTTGTTTACAACATTTCATATTCCACTGAAGATTGGCATAACGTATTTATTCCTTTATCAACGAGGCAGAGCGGCTCAGAGCGATAAACCGAAATCCCAGTCCGCAGGTCCGCTGGACGTTGCTTTTACTTTTGGTTTTTACGAAGTCGTAAATCAGTTTACTAGAGTACTAGGTGACTCCAAATCAAACTTCAGATCTTGTGTTTGTGAATGGCTAATTTGGCTATAATTACGAGTATAAAGTTGTTGATGGTATTTAATATCATAGAACCGTGCTTTTTTCCTTATCTAACATAAATATGCTAAAAAAGTGGAAGAGTGGCCAGCAGACAAAACCACGAAACTTCCAAGAGCCGGGCGGGGGGGGGGGGGGGGGGGGGAACTTGTGTGCAGGGCGATAAACGAAACTCGAACTACTTTCAATCTACCCGAGTCAAAAGCAGCCCATCTGTACGTAAAGTTGCAGTAGCACAGGACTACCAAACCGCAACCTGTCTTTTGATTTAAAACGCGTTCTATTTCTTTGGGGGAAGTGTTCGTGTGACCGGGAGGGTGGCGGGGGCGGGGGGGGGGGGGGGGGGGGTGTAGGGGAGGTTGCCGCGAGCCGCACTTTAACACGCGAAGAGCCGTATGCGGCACGCGAGCCGCAGCTTGGCCACCCCTGGTCTAGTGTGTTAGATTTCGCGCAAGCGGATGAAGTTTCCATTCGTGACTTGTTGGATCTTGAGTTTGATAAATTTCAAAACTTTTTTTTTTTTATCTGATGGTAGTAATACTAATTAAATGTGGTTTTATTTTTAAAACCTTATTCAGAACTGTATATCACGCTTTGTTCCTAGTAAAACCGAGAAGACTAACCTTCAAAATCCTTGGATATCACGTGACTCGATACAGTTGAAGCGTCGACTTAATCGAGGAAGGAAATCGTATCGAAAGACTTGCTTCTCTGCGATCAAGAGCAAAATATTGGGGTTGTCGGATAAATCAAAAATGCAAATGTATTCAGACAAGTACAATTATTACAATGTTACACTTAGTCAAATTATTAGAACTTTTCCGGAAAAGTGATGGATACACATTAAGCTGTCCTCTCCAATTCCTAATACGCTTATTTCTGAAGGACTCGTTATCAGTGATAATACTGCAATTGCAAATTCGTTCTACGTTCATTTTAAATCATTCTGTACAAATTATAATGGAAAGGTGCCAAGCTGTATAATGCATGAAAGCCTGCCTAGTATTTCAGATATAGTTATGAGTGAGAGTGGGATTTTCAGTATATTACTGAATCTAAACGAAAAGAAGTCTATGGGACCTCATCGCTTGCCTAATGCATGCTTTAGGCGGTACACTGAATGGGTATCTAAGTTTCTATTTTTGATTTATAAAAAAAAAAAAATGTTTGCGTGAAGGTTGTCTCTGGGGACTGGAAAACGACTAAAATTACACATTTATTTAAATTTAGAAATAAACCTCTCGTCGCCAACTATTGACCACTTTCGCTTACTTGTACGTCCTGCAAGCTTCTCGAACTTAATATTAATACCCATATTTTTAGTTTCTTGAAGAGAGTAGAGTTCTAACCCAAATGCAACGTGGTTCAGTTTTGCTTCTGTTGACGAGGGAGCCTCGAAGCTTTTAGTTTCGGTTCTGTAGAGGAGGAACGACAAAGTCTTCGCTTTTGTAATTTTGAGGAGCCAGATAACAACGTAAAAACAATAAAGAATTGCCCTTCTCTATTAGCCTTCACTTAAAGTTGACCGTAATATTAGGACGTTCTATTTTTTATGATAGTTCCCGTTTTGGGCTGTTTCAACCCACAGAGGAAGGCACGTGCAGCTGCAACGAAAAAAGAGAAGCACAAGTGACCGACCACCGGAGCGGCAAAATCGCGACACGCCGCGCTATTGTTCCCGAGCGCGCCGATAGCGAGAGTGCCAGTCACGCTCCATGTCTGAAGGCGGGAGTGGCCGGCAGAAAGCAGCCCACCCTAAAACCCGCATTTTGGAAGCTACCTTATCCAAACCATTTTCTGCCGGCCCCCCTCACGTTGAGATAAGAAACGTGACTGGCACTCTCGCTATCGGCGCAATCGGTAGCAATAGCGCCGCGTGTCGCGATTTTGCCGCTCCGGTCGTCGGTCACTTGTGCTTCTCTTTTTTTCGCTGGAGCTGTACTAAAACTCACGAATGCTAGAACCACACAACCAAGAACGCATACACATTCATGTATTTATAACGTTTGGTACATATTTAAAACAGTGTTATGCGTGACAACACAACGCTCCGAGTTTGTAATAACGCAATCTCGTGAGGGTATGCCGGCGGCGCTGCCAATTTTAGCCGTCCCAGTGTTGCCTCACGTGGCCACAGTGGCGTTGCTGATCAACCGACGGTGGTGCGATCCTTGTCCAGCACCTATAGGAAGCTCCCGAAAGAGCGCAAGCACCAGGTGATTATAGTGGCCATTCACGTGGCTGCTAGTGACCACTTCTCCGCGTGTTGCCGCGGACGCCAACTACAAATTCGTTTCGTGCCGTAAATATAGCTTAAACATTTTTTTTTGTTGTATATTCATTTTAGGACATCATTTTTTCGTCCAGGCTGTTTTAATTTTTGTTTCGTTTGTAAATATATTTTAACTTTACGTGGCGTGAAAATGTAGAAGTAGGTCGCTTTGTCCATGAATCCTGATCATGGGACTGCATTTCACATGAGCAAAAAAAGCCTGGCGACCGCTTCAGCTGTTTCCGGCTGTTAAAAACGGAATCTGGCTGCAGCAAACGTAGTAATTTTTTTTTCAATAGGTGAGCGGCGTTTGGCCACTTCCGGTTCCTTAGGAATTTTTGTTAAGCTTTTGACAAACAATGACGATCATCTGCAAGGCTGTCTAAGTATGGTTCTGAAAACTACAGTCTGGAGGTTTCATAATTATGCTTGCACAGGCTTGCAGCTCATTGTCGTTGCTGGCCACTAGTGAAACAAAATTTCCTAAGGAACCGGAAGTTGTCAAACGCCGCTCACCTATTAAACTGCTGATTCATGAGTTGAATAAAACATCAAGTTTTAATTGACTATCCATTCGGCAGTATATAGTTGCAAGTTTCACTGTACGCACGCAATTGACCGCACAGATCCCGATACAACGCAAGATTGCAGCTCTCTGAGTATCTACGGCAAGTATACATCAGTTTTTTCACCCCAAATTAGCAAATGATATAAGCCAAAGTTAATATTTTTACAGAAAAAAAGTTTTGATAGCATTCTTGAAATGAAAGAAAAGGGCGCAAACCGCAAACTTGGCGGATTTTTGTTTTTAAGTTAACGACCATTGAAGCGGCCACGGCGAAAATTGAGGTTTTTTCCAGCAGTCGAGGATCGCAGGTTCGACCACTGGCTATCCTGTCATTTTTTAAACAACTGCCCTAGGAATCTTCTGTGGAATTCAAAATAGATTTTTATTTGCCTAATGTGTTAAAACCTGATGGTTTTTAATAAAATTTAGAAAGTTCTTCGAATTTTTGGAAATATACTTTAATGACCTTGATATCATAAAAAAACTCGAGCTTAATTTTTTTATTCAAAGTGGTTCAATATTATATGTACAAAATAAATTCTGTTTCGTTTGAATGAACGAACGTTTTCATAATCTAGCCAATTCAAAATCAATAAAAAAGTTATTTGCTTTATTTTTTTTATTAGTAAAAATGTGCGATAGTGTTGTTTGAGGAGAGTTGTTTAGCAGGCAGCCAACCCTGCTGCCTTCCACGTTCATTCGCGCGCAATCCTTTGAAGTGCGAAATGTGGGTTTGCTTCGGCATTAAAACAAAGATAACTTCTCTCTTCTCCTCTTGCGCTTTTCTCCGACGCTTGTTTTTTAATACTGTATTTTGACGTGTGAGTCCGCCTTTTACTTGGTCTTTGTTCCGATGCTTGTTTTCTGCGTTAAATGTTTTACGTTCAAGTGGGTTAGGGTTACAAGCAAGCTAGCCGATTCCCGCTCATTTGCTTTGACTTTAGCCTTTGCATAGCTTGTTTCACCTTGCGATGGACCGCTGCGGACGCTACGAGTCACCCCAGGCAATCCAGCACCGTGAGCCTAGTTAAGTCAGTGCTTTTTTAAGGCATTTCGCATTTTGTTTTGCAATGGTCTATGCGTTTGATAATGTCAGCTTTATGCTGCTTATGCCGGCAAACACAATGTAGCTGTCAAGTGCCAATTTTTACGCTTAGGAATGGAGTGGAACGATTCAGCCATTCCAGGAGTGGGAATGGGCCCAGTGTCCCCATTCCTAGGAGTTGAAAGGAATTGAATTATCGAAAACTCTAATTCCCGGAATGGAATTGCAATGAAATTGGGGTGCCCATTCCACAACACTGGTATTGTAGAACGTCCACATTATTTATTTTTCTTCACGAAAATTTAATATCCCATGTAAAAAATAAAATCATCTACATACACCTAAATGAGTAAATGTTTCGGCAATCAAGCAAATTTAACACCGATTTCACATTAAATAAAAGACATTGTTTTCAGGTTCATATTTTTATTCCTAGCAAGCCGTAATTGTGGTTTATCATAATATATAAATGGAAAATACAGTATTTTGTTTCTGTGACCGTATTTAGGCTGCCATGTAAGACTAAAATAATTTAAATTTTGCGTATTGCGGAGTTAAAGTTATCTTTCTCGGCAACAGACCTTGCTGTTTCGAAACATAAATATTTTACTTTTTATTCATTTGTATATACTTTGAAGGCATAAGGCATTATAGAAAGGAGTGGTAGAACAAATAATAAGTAAAAATGGAGTAAAACTCGAGAAAATAATACATAAGTAAATAACAAGAAAATGAATATAAACGACACAAACACTTGAATAATATAGTCCGCTACCCAGAAAGCAGTAATCACAATATATATATATATATATATATATATATATATATATATATATATATATATATACGAACGTTACAAATAACATGTTTTAAAACTCCAACAACCGTCTCAAGTGCGTTTTCTTCCATATATATATATATTTTTTTTTCAAGTCCCGCTTGAGGAAGATGGGTCCCCCTTCGAAACGTCGCGGTTTCTGTATAACTTATAAATGTTGAATTAAACCTTCCAAGTTTGTTTGACCCTCGGTGGCTTCTACTTTTATAAAAATACGCCTACAGCTTACTTAGCCCCAAGATGTTATATATATATATATATATATTCTTAGATTAATTCTATTACATGAAATACTTCAGGTGTGTTCTGCAAAGCAGACTGAAACCGAAATCACTAATAGTGGCTATTAGAGATGAAAGGCGGTTTCAGTGGTTAGAGGTGCGCGGAATGAAAAAATGAAAAAAGGGATTAGTATTGCAAAAAATGATTCCTACTTTATGAAGGTGATCTGACCATGACGACATATATTAAGGTGATGTTAAAAATTCATCGCCTAAAGTGGTGTGATGAAAAGAGTTTATTAAATAAGCAGAGTCGTGCATTTTTTGCATCGTGATGTTCAGGATGAAAGGCCTAGGTTAGATATCCTGAAGGACACAGTAGAAGCTCGTTGGTAGTTATATAAATTGTGCTTTGTTATTTTGAATTGTTATTTTGTTATTTTGAACTGGATAACATTAATTCCGATTACAGGATCCCAAATGAATGAGTCATAATGTAGTTGTGAACGCACAATTATTTTGTAGAACAGTAGTTTAATAGAAGTAGAGGCCGAGTAAAAGTTACATTTTAAATATTTTAGAATAGGATTAGCTTTGTTTCAAATGAAATCGGTGTGAATTTACCAGCTAAGATTAGATGTAATATGAACGCAAAAATACACGTATGATTTGATGAACTCGAGCGTTGATATGAAGGTAAGTTAGGGTGGCAACGAGAGATTCGCATGATTTTGCACTTGTTAATGTTTAGCGACAACGAGAAATATTAGCGTTAATTTTATATCAGAGCGCAATCACGTCATTGCTAGTGGTTATTTTCCGGAAAAAGCACAATCATTAGCGAATAGATAAATCGAAGGTGATGCACAGTTTGGCAGGTTAATATAGAAAAAAAAGTAATAGCCCAAGGTACCTTGGGCTAGGCCAGAAATTACCGGGTGAACAAGACAGCTGACGTCATTAGCAATGACAAATTGCTGAGGATGGCTGAGAAAGCATTCAAACCATTTTAGTGTTTTATTTTCAATGCCTATTTATTTTTCTAGTAGCAGGAGCTGGTGAGAGACCTTATCGAATGCTTTTGCAAAATCTAAATATGTAGAGTCAGTGAATGATCGATTATCCAGTATAGTTTGTAACTTGTGGGTGGATAAAACCAATTGTGTCTCGCACGAAAATGAGTTGGGAAAGCCGTGTTGAGCTAGGCAAAAAAAAAAAAATTGATTCTATCTAGTTCGCGTTATGAAAAAAGAACACGTGTTTGCGAATCTTGCACGGGACTCTAGTGATTGATATCGGCCTCTAGTTGTAGGGTAAGTGCTTACCGCCTTTGTTATGTACGGAAGCCACCCTCCCTATTTTCCAGTCTTCCGGAAGCTCACCAGATAAGAGTGATGGCTGAAAAAGTTTAGCGAGGGCAACAAAGGAATATGATTTGGTGTTTTTTTAACAGCATGGGTCTAGTACAGTGAACACCAGCGGAAGGTAAAGGATCGAAGGAGTCAATAACTTTAGCAGTACTATTAACATCAATCAATACGGTATACATGGGAAAATACCAGACTTAGGAAGTAATCCGTCGCAAGTAACGGATTACTTGTAATCTGTTACATTTTCCAGTAATTTTGTAATTGCCACGTTAATTTTTTCGGAACTAATTTGTAATATAATTTCGTTACAAAATATTGGTAATGAATTACTTTAATTACTCGTTACTTTTTAAAAATGAGCATAATACAATAGCTTGAACAATACTAGTAGAACATTCAGCAGCAGAAAGAGAGCAAGTTCAACAAAATAGAAAACATCAGGAAGGGGAGAATAGCCGAAAAGAAAACAAGATTTTTTGTATGACCGGTCACTAGAACCACTAGAAAAACGGGCAAGGCAAGTACAAATACACGAAATACAAAGATCAAGTAAGACAATGCCGAGTAGGCTCTCCGTTGCCCTCGGTCGTGTTTTTCTTCTTCTCCCGGGCAGGAGAAAGCTCTTCGTGTTTATTTGTTTTTGTCTTTTACACCGCTTCACACTTTGCAACTTCTTCGACGTCTCCCGCCACCTGCACAGACATCAAACGCGAGTCCGTACCCCTCGATTCGCGGGTTCACAACCCGCGTTACAGAGGATGTAGCCTGGCGCGAGGGGGTCGAATTCTCTTTGTCTTTGATGCGCGCTGCTTTATTCTAGCACGCTCTAGAGGCACGGCTGAAAAGCGCCCGGAGCGAGGCTAAGAGCATCTTCTTCGAGGGTACGGACGATACTTCTTTTGGTTTACTTGTCAGGGCATGGTGGTCGAGTTCACTCCTCACTTTACAGTCAACTGCCTACATAAAGGGGTGGGCGGTGGGGGGGAGGGCTTAGGCGACCTAAGGAGTGCTGACAGAGAGAGAGAGAGAGAGAGAGAGAGAGAGAGAGAGAAAACGCGTAAATGTGATGTGATCTTCTATTGTATTGTGAGACCGATGGCCACCGCTTCTCTCGCTCTCTATGCCCTCCCCTCCCCTGGCCTCCACGAATATTGCTATGAAAGTGAGAACCGATGAACGATCGATAACCCGTAACCGCCACTTTTGCCCTGACTGGTCGAGTTTTCGGTCATGGAGTGTCCGCCGTCTCCATTGTCATATCTTAATAAGATGTTCAAAATTCAGGGCATTAAGAATAACGGAAACCTGGAGTTTCAGTGCACACATTGCTTGCCAAAAAGCACACACATTGTCATCAGCAAGAACAACAAACTCTAATCTACGGAAACACATCAAAGTAAGCTGGGACACCTGCCTTCTGCATTGGCTATACATTGTAACGTTAGAACCAAGTTTTTCTTTTCTAGTGAACAATAAGCGAAACGCCCGTGTCAAAAGGGAGCTTTCGTAGATCGCTTCTTTAACTCCTAATCTCGTAGCGGAGGTAGACACTGAGCATGCGCACAGCTAGCTTTGTCTGCACAATTCCAGGGATCATTTCCGGAGGTCGTAAGCTAGCCTGATGGTGGGTATGGTTGCAGCTTTCGGTGCCTTGTCAGCTTACAGGTGAACGGCGTACACCTACACTCTTTCCCTTATATAAAATATTTTATTTTTACAACGACTAACATAATACGGGCGTATGAGAAAGAAAAAGTAGTGTTGCAGAACATTTTTGAAAATATCAATATTGTTTCTATTGTTTTCTGGACAAGTGTACAGAAAAAGTAACGTGAAAGTAATTTGTAACGTAACGAGTAAAGCAATCCGTTACTTTTCAGCGAAAGTAGTTTGTAACGGTAGTGCATTAAATTTTAGGCTCGGTAATTTTTAATTCTAATTCATTACATTTTTCAAGTAACGAGCACGATTCTTGAAAGTACTCGCAGTTACTAAAATAAGGCAAAACAAAAGAAGACGCCCACAAGACTCAAGCTTTCTTTCCACTCATAATCAAAATTCTATGTTTCATATTTATATTTTCCTATAAGATACCACCACACCTTGCTAATAATAAAAGCTAAACCAAATAAAACATGTTTTTTTTTTAAATCGATTATAAATTCGACAGGTTTTTGCATCATTCAAATTTATGTAACAAATTTTATTTCGTGCATATATTAATTTCTGTGCAATACAATACGTAAGTTTGTGCTTTCTGGTGATATCGAGGTCGTTAAATTAACTTCAACAGACCAGAGTAAGAACTTGTCATACTTCGCCAGAAATCATCAAATGGTCAGAGTAAAATAATTTTAAAATTTTTTCAAAAATATGAGAATTTCTTAAATTCATAAGGCATATTGAAACCTCTCTCTTGAGAGTGTGAGAAAAGAGTTTTACTGCAGTAGTTTAAAGAGTGACGAAATAGCGAGCGGTCAAGCATGCAATTCCCGACCAGTGGAAGGAACGCCAGTTTCCGCGTCCGCCGCTTGAATGGTCAATAACTTGAACACTAAAAATCGGTAAACTTGCTGCTTGTGTTCGTTTTTATTAAAAAATTCTCTCCAACCTTACACTTTTTGTTAAAAAAATAATCTAACTCTTGGTTGAATAGAGATTAAAACATCCCCATGCAGTTCACTCTACATATTTCCTTTATTATTTGCTCTCTCCCTATGCACATTTGAGTGTGTGTGTAAGACCATAAGTGAAGCGGTTGTTGTTTTAAAGAAGTAGTAGGCTCGTGTGAAGTCGAGCTAGATAAATGCTTGAAAGCTTTTGCCTGAAGAAGTAGAAAAAGAGGCTAGTTCTTTACGAGTGCACTAGCATGACAGAAAGACATTCAAACATTTGTGTCCAAAAGATTATATTAAAAAAAATATTACAAGGAAGTCTTCTTGAACAATGGCACCTTTGGTGTCATTGTTCTTTATTTAATCACCTTTATCTAATCGTTTGCTTTTCGTCGTCACTGCTAGTTTTGTGCAGTTGAGATGGGGAGACCTATAATTCATCGAGTCATTTCGATTTATTTTTTCGGACATAATTTGGTCGCAAATTGGGTTGCACCTGTGAGCATAGTCGAATTAATTACAATCTATAAAAATTGG
>JABSTQ010003854.1:0-39824 GCA_013358835.2 Ixodes persulcatus
TTTTGTAGAAAGATAGCAAGTTGTGCGAATACCCGCTCGATAAAAGGTAACTTTTCTATAAATCTTGTTGTTCCAGCATAAATATAAAAACGCAAAAACCTGGTATCATCGACAAAACTATACGGAGTTTTAGTGGCGCCATCTATCCTAGGTCCACAAATCCGTCAGCTCTATCTGCTACCGCGAACAGCCTCCAGAAGCCGGAGGTGGAGAGGAACAGGGCCGGACGGGTATGGCCGGGCCCGGATGAGACTTTCCTCCTTTCACCATATTGTTCGCACTGCGCCCTCCAGCATGTGGTCACGCGGTCGCGAGCTGATGAGTTCTCGCTGCTTACTGATGGCTCTAGAGAGAGAACTTTACCGGAACCCCGCGCCTACCCCATCGACGTCACTGCGCACGTGGCCCGGAAGACGATGTACGAGTTAAGAGGTGGCAAAAACCTAGATCATTTTCATTTTTTTTTTAATAAAAACTAGGGTATCCAGGCAAAATCTGTTTTCTGTAGTTCATTTCAGAAGTGTCAGGCATCAACTTCCGCAATTATTTATGCAAAGCCCTGAAATTGTTGCACAGCTCCTTTAAGCTGCCACGGCCGACCATTTACACCCGACCCGCACCGCTGCTTCCGCTGCCAACGCGTTGGTCACGGTTCTCGCTATTGTCGTGGTTATGAGATCTGTGCCAAACACGGCGACAGCGGCCGTGTGGCTGACACCTGAGAAAAGGCCCTTCACTGTCCAAACTGCAGTGGAAACCATGCTGCGTTTTCCCGGTTATGTCCAGCCTGGAATGAGGAAAAAAAAGATCCTAACTCTCAAAGCAAAAAAGAACCTCACTTACAAGGTTGCTAAAGCACAGTTGGCCTGTTCGAAGGGCACATTTGCAGAGGCCGTGCGCAGGGGACCTGCACGCTCAGTGGCATCGGCGGGAACACATACGCCCTCGGGCGATGTGTGTCCCCCTACTCGGTCCCCCACTACCTTGACTAGGGCGTTACTTCAAGCATCACCCGCAGCCGTGAAGGAGGATGCTGGCCCGTCCACATCCTCCCAAGGGCAGAGAGTGACTTCTTCCGCCCCTCCTGCCGCTCAAACCACTCAAACCACCTAATTGGACTCCCGAGAAAAGCTGGCGAGCCGTCTCGGCAGCCTAAACCTAAAGCCGCAGTGACGGCTGCTACGGAGGGGTCGATGGACGATGGACGAGGGTTGGCCAAAATCCGACGAGGATGAACCTCTTTCGAGATCGGAGTCCTCCCTTCCCGCCCTCAGCGGTACCACTGAGGGGTGCAGTATGCGGGACGCAAACCAAATGCCTCTCGTATTGAGATGCATTTAAAATGTAAAGCCCGGTGAGTTCACCTGCATTTTTCGCCTTCTTCAAAGTTTGTCAGTGTGGTTAAAATTTTCTTTATGGTAGAGCGCAGGCACGTAGCCAAGGGGGGGGGGGGGGCATGGGGCCCGGGCCACCCCCCCCCCCCCCCCCCCCGTTCCCAAAAAAAAAAAATCTTTCATTTCGCTGGGGCCTCCTCTTCCCACTCCCCTTCATACAGCATTTTGTCACGGGCGCCACCCCCCCCCCCCCCCCCCGGCCCGAAACAAAATCCTGGTTACGTGCCTGGTAGAGCGGTTGAGCTTTGTGCAATAAAACTGCAGAGGGCTCTTTCGTAATTTAGTCGATGTGAGGTTCCTTTTGCAAAAGCATGAACCATTGGAATTCTGTCTGCAAGAAACGTATCTAAAGCCTTCTAGCACTAGATTTCTTAGACCCTACCAGGTCTATAGGCAGGACCGCTTAACAACCATTAGTGCTTCCGGACGAGTTGGTATCCTGGTAGACCATAGTGTACCTGTCTATGAAGTTCTTTTGGACACTCCCCTGGAGATGGTCGCTGTACGGCTGTTATTAGATGGATCCGCTCGTTACTGTTCGCTCTGTTTACATCCCTCCTTCATCTTCATTAGACCTTTTCCATCTTGAAAACTTATTCAATTAACTGCCAGAGCCTTTATTTTTAATGGGCGACCTTAATGCCCATAATCCACTCTAGGGCAGTGAGCGCATTGACACTCGCGGTACCGTGATAGAGCAATTTTAATCATTCAGAACGGCGAGCATTCTCAACAGGGGTGAACCCACATATTTTTGTGCACCCAACCGCTCCTTTTCTTGCCTCGACCTTTCTTTTTATTTCTCGTCTCTTTTCACTCGTTTTACCTGGTCGGTTGTGGATAACCCTTTTGAAAGCGATCACTTCCCTGTGTGCCTAGCTCCGCTAGCAGTCCTGCCTAGGCTCCCCTGTTGCCCTCCTCGATGGAAGCTCTCTTCCGCAGATTGGGAGCTTTTCCAGACCAATCTCAACCAACCTTTTGACGTTTCTCAAGCAGCCTCGATTGATGAAACAAACAGGCTGATTACAGGAGCAATAATCGCATCAGCCTAACGCTCCATTCCACAGACATCTGGCAATCTTGCCAAGCGTCCGAAACCATGGTGAGATCAGGAGTGTCGAAAGTCACGTATCCACCAAAATTTTTCTTGGAGTAGATTCCGTAGGTATCCTACTCCCAGCAACCTTCTTGAATAAGCGTTTGAGTGCAAAAGCTCGCTACATCCGACAACAAGCAAAGAAAATATACTTTTGTTTATATGCCTCATCTATTAATAGCTATACACCAACTCATGTTTACAAACAAACCGGAGCGCCCCTAGCGGACACCACCGGCGCCGCGCATGCGCAATGGGGGTGTGGGCAAGAAGCTCGCCGTCGCCCATAAACAAACCATTAAAATACGATGTTGTCGGCGTCTGTGTGAGTCCCCCTGCCCTTTTTCGCGTTCGAATTGTTGATTCTACGTCGTCCTGGCAATGTCTGACTACTTGAGCGGCGTCAGCGAAATTACCGGGGCTCGTTACACCGCAAAACATCGCGTGAATAACGTGACATGCGGCGATTCATTCCGCGTGTACGCCGCAGAATGTACGCTGAAGCCTGATTCGCATGATGAGATTTCGCTCGCAATTTTCAGTCGCGACGTTGTTAGGACTGCAAAAGCGTGAACCGTAGCTGAAAGCAGAATCAGACCAAGTGAATCAGGCATAACAAGTCGGTGATGGCCACTGGTAACAATGATCAACGTCTCCTTGTATCTACAGGGTGAAACAAGGAGACGGCAGGCTCTTTAAATCGACAGGAAAATTCGGTTTCTTAACCTATCGCGCTACGACTTTGTGCAGCGTTGCCCACAGATGGTGCATTTTTTTTTGTAAAATTTGAAAAGAGCGAACTTACCTGAGGAAAGAGTAAAGAAAGAAAAAGGCTTAGCTCCTATGGAAACGCAGCGACGCCACCGGTCTTCAAAGAGCAGGACGCCGTTTCGCACGGGACACAAGAGATGGCGCAACGAACGCCGCCAACGAACGAGCATACGGCGCCGAGAGTCAGCGTCTTTAGCAGACAATCTTTTCGACTCAAAAGCGGCGCGCGTTCCGCAGGCGGCGACAGTCGCAGAAACAAAAACAGGCGCAGTAGCAACAAGCAACTGCAGTTCCTTGTCTGCTAAAGACGCCGGCTCTCGGCGTCGTCTGCTCGTTCGTTGGCGGCAGTTGGCGTCGCGACCGCTTGCGCCATCTGTTGTCTCCCGTGCGAAACGGCGCCGTGTTGTTTGAAGACCGGTGGCGTCGCTGCGTTTCCATAGGAGCTAAGCCTTTTTCTTTCTTTACTTTTTCCTCAGGTAAGTTCGTTCTTCGCACATTTTACAAAAAAATGCACCATCTGTGGGCAACGCTGCACAAAGTCGTAGCGCGATAGGTTAAGAAACCGAATTTTCCGGTCGATTTAAAGAGCCTGCCGTCTCCTTGTTTCACCCTGTATTGTTTACATCGAGCCTGCTTACCACCCTTCAAACATAAGTCTTTTGAGGCCTGCACTTACTTCTTATCGCAAGTACCGGGCGAACATTTGGCCTACGGACCGGTGTCGTCTAAAAGAGCAGACGACAGTTCGAACGATCAGGCGGCCGTTTGAACTTGAACTTGAAGACGCACTGAACGTAGTCCGCTGCTGGTGCTGGTCCGTACAACTTGACGGTTTCCCGGCGTTCATGTTGAAACAAAACAAATAAATTTGTTGACCACAAATATCCGTGAATTCAACCCAAAGTGCTTCCCGCCCAAGCAATCGTGGTCCGACGGCGTCTGGTTTTCCCTTTTCACGACACATATCCACGTTCTTGGACGAACCGAACACATGAAAACTGACCTTCAAACCTTTCTCGACTCTTTTGGTACAGTCCCAGTCTTGGCTTTTGACGAGAAGGCCGGTTTTTGTCTGGTTCCTTTCAAAACAACGCAGGAATACACGTCTCAAATGGGGCCTTCCGCCCACAGCCCCAGACCGTAAGTGCGACCGACGCGCCACCACCGCGCCGTGACGTAACAGAGATGAGTTCGTGTATACCCCAGCCAAGGTTGTATGGGACAGGGTAAGAAGAATGGATGGGGATTACCGGTCAATTTCCTTCCCCCTTTAGATGTCTGAGGATGGGGAAGCCTCCTCCTCCCTGCAAGAGCAAGCCAACATTCTGAGCAAGAGATTTTGCCCAAGTGTCTCAGCTCAGAAGGCTAGAGTCCGAAAATTTTAACTTTTAAATACAAAACCGAAAACTTTCCAATCCTTAGATCAGAAGATTGTGGAGAAGAGTATCATCGCCTCTTCTCCTTAGCCGACCCCAATCGCGCCCTGTCTGCAGCAACAACCACCTCTCCATCTGCTTATGGCATACACTATGCAATGCTTTCACATATGCCTGCAACGTTTCTTATTAATACTACTCAGCTTTTTCAATAGGATGTGGGAGGAAGGAAATATACCTAGAAAGAGCTGTTGTCATCCCCATTTTGAAGCGGGGAAAAGAAAAAAGTAAAGCATCAAGCTACAGGCCAATTGCTCTAATTAGCTGCTCGGCGAAGACGTTTAAACGGCTGGTTAATAACAGGCTTATTTTTATTATGAAACAAAAAACAAATCATTTAGGTACTTTACAATGTGCATTTCACGGGGAGAGTGCCTTTAGGGCGCGCGACACAAGAGCACCCACGTTAGAGCGCGCGACACGAGGGCGCTGCGACAGTAGCGCGCTTGACACTAGAGCGCATGTCACGAGAGCGCATGACCAGGTGAGCGCGCAACACAAGAGCGCCCGACCAATTGAGCGCGCGACACAAGAGCGCACCCCAGTTAAGCGAACACCGCAAAATGTGTGATGTACCCGAGGCTCCACAGACAGAACAAAATTGTGCGACTCATCGGATCGGAGCATTGGTAATTTTTGATTGATTGAATATGCATTTAATAAAATATAAAAATATAACGGTACGACTCTTTCTAACTAATTGTTTACTAATATCGGAGAGAAAAGGGGGCAGGGGAGTGTCTGCAGTTGGGTGGAGCAGCCAGTCTAAGATTTCTTCATGGTGCTGCGCTGCGCCTCTCGGATAGTCTATAAATAGTATACTTTTTGCTATATTTGGTCTGTTATTGGCGGGCATTTGGGCTGCGACCTATTTGGTGACTATTTGGACATCCCACACATAATCTTAAATACTGTTGTGACGTCCATAACCGTGATGAAGAAAGCTCACCGCTAAAAAACTATCAGTAAAAAACTCATCGAAGGAAAGCTCAGCGCAATTTTATCGGATGCAGAGATTTTCAGCCTTTTGACGGATACAGAAAAACTTCCCCCGCAAATCTGTGAAATATATTTCGGGAGTTTTTTTCTAAAATTTTAATTCGTTGACGCGTCGGGTACGGTGACGTCGTCACCTTCCGTTGTTGATAGAACACAACCTTAAGGCAATGCCCGTTCTGCATGTCTCAGAAAAGAGTTTACAAAGAAAAAAGACTCGTCTATCGCTTTGTCCGTTCTTTGCATTCTACAGAACCGCAGCTTGTCCATCTTTGTTCTCAGAAAGTAGTCCAATCTTCTAGGGCCGAACGAGAGTGCTTTGATTCAGAAATATACGAATACCAAAGATTTTGCAAATATATGAAAATCGAAGAAAAAACCGCAGCACAGACAGAAATAAAAGTTGGGACATAAAAGCTTTAGGCGTGAATAGACACCGAACTTCTACACGAGGATTAGTGCCGCGGGTAGTAAATTTAAAGGACTGATTGTAGGATTCGTCGGTCAGCTTTTTTCCGACAAAAAAGTCTCCACAGACACAGCACCAACGCGTCAAGATCTATCGCGGCCAGATTCCGAGAAGAGCGTAGGAGACAATGACCTTGACCGCATTAGCAGGCGGCGCTTTTGCATGCAAATGTGTACACACAATTTTGTTTAGTACAATTTTCATTTGTGACAATATGAATGGTTGGCGTATGGCACTTGGCACGACAGCTCCTTTCCCGAAATTGATCTTGAAAACCCCAGAATACGGGGAAGCATGTTACATGTTGCTTCTTTTCTTTTGAACGTTCTGAAATCATTTAAAAAAATATGATTGAGGTTGGTGGTGAACTTTATCAATTAAAATCAAAGAAGTAACGAAGCTAGGTAAGGTGCAATGGTTTTTTGTTTTTTTTTGCAAAAAAAAAGCGCTACAATTTTTTTTTTTGCTGCCTTTTTTTATAACACTTTTTGTTTTGTGACACTCCAAAGTTTCGTCGACTCGTTTCGCAATGTTCTTGATGAACGCCGCGGCGTAAATGCCCGCCGATTTCACATAAAAGACACGATGTCCGAACAAGTGGTCGGTCGGGTCGGGCCTCTAGACTGGCTGTGCTCTCTCGTGGCGGGCGCTCTAATAGGGAGTTTTAGTAGACCGTGTTTCCCCCTCCGCTAAGCCCCTCCACTACCCGGAGCTCTACAGCCAAGGCCATCGGCGCGCAGGCGCAGTGGCGGTTTCTTCGTAGCGGAGGGCTAGCAGAGAGCTAGCAGAGGGCGAAACACGGTCTACTAAAACTCCCTACACACGTGCGCTTTTGCTTGAGTGAGTGGTGGCATCTCAGCCATTTTTCCGCCCAATCGTTTTTTTATGCATTTTGAGGTGCGCACAATCCGGTGTCACTCAGCTCGAGCGCGTAGCTTTGGCTAATGCATAGACGCCATTTCACCGCCCAAGTCACGCACCGAGTGCGCGAGAGCGTCACGCGCTGGCACATTCAGGGCAACAATTGATGTTTCACCCTGGCTGTGTTCCAAAATTTACTCGATCCGACTCCGGAGTAAAGATTTCGTACCGTGGCGTTTCAAAACTTACTCGCGCTTACTCGATGACGTGAGAACTCGCGTTCCAGAAGTGCTCACGCTACCCTCCTCGATTGGAGGGTAACGTCGGATCAAAGCGAGTAAATACGTCACGTGATCTGTTCGACGTCTGCTTTCTGCGCCGACAGGCGTCAAAGCTCGTTGGCTCCGTTGGCTTTGGTGGCGGACGTTTGAAATGACAAAGAATGAAGAGCAGCCATTTATGTGTGGTTATTGCGATTTGCTGTTTTCAATGCAGGAATTGACTGCATTACATCCAGACCGCGCACCTTCCCCGGGAAGGTGTACTTGTTGTTATTATCAGAGTGCGAGGGTAAACAGGAGCTTGTCCGTATCCTCGTCCTCGGCATTGGAGGACGGAATGCCCTGTTCTCACGTTCAAGGCTGAAAATGTTCGAACGCAGTACGTGATGAGGTAGTATTGTTGTTTCCCCAGAGTGCGTAACGTTTGTAAAGCAGTGAAGGCTTCGAAAATTTCATGTATATGATCAGTCAACAACCCCTCCCCATCTCCCTCCTTTTTGTGATTTTGTAATCATATTCGCGTCAAAGCGAACGTAAGTTACATATCACTCTTGAGAAAGCCCCCTGCGCTGTACCGCTACACCGTGTGGAAGCCATTCCTGCAAAACGTAATCGGTGCAAATTACAATGCGGGGAATATATGTGTTTAGGGCACCTCGATTAGACTTACAGCGATCGCGCTGATTAATGAAAACAAAATTTTAATGTCTAAGTGTAAGGCGTAAGTAATTTTGATCTCAATTTGCAGCTCAACAGGAAGGCGAGTAAAAGGAGCCTGGTGAATCCACCTCAGAAAACACTGCGTCGTCAATAAGTATCGTCTCTTCGAGTGCTTTCTCCGTGATCAATAGAGATCGTCTGCTATTTTCTGCCATCGCTGCTGTGTTTTATTTTTGCCGTAGCCCAAGACAAAGCCAATCCGCGTAGTATCCAGGTGATTATCGCGGCCGTTCCAAAATTGAGCCACGGATCGTTTACCCGTGATGTCACGAGGTATTACCCTCTGACGTAGGAGACAGATTACTCGGGTAAGATTTGGAACATAGCCCCTCAGACAGGCAAACATGTAGGCACCCTATACTGTCGGCGCTCTAATATCGGCGCTCTTGCATCGTGCGCTCTAGTGTTGTACAGCCGATTTCATGCCTCTAGGTCTACTGTAGAACACCTTGCACGGCTTGAGACAGCTGTTCGGGAGGCGTTTGTAAATGAACAGCTTTGTCTTTCCGCTTTCTTCAATTTGGAAAAAGCCTATGATACAGCCTGGCGGTACGCCATTGTCAGCGACCTTACCAACATAGGTATAAGGAAAATGTTTAACATCATAACTGATTTTTCGCGGGATTGCGCGCTCTCAAATACTTTCCTCCAGGAGAATGTCCAACAGGGATGTGTCTTGAGCGTTACACTGTTTATTATAAAAATCAACTCCATATCCCATCTGATACCACCCTCGATTTGCAACTAACTTTAAGCTGATGATATCCATGTCTCTTTCATATATTGTAATCTAGCTAGCTGTGAGCGTTATGTGCAGCTCACTATCAACAAGATGAGTCGTTGTGCTGACGAGAACGGTTTTAAGTTTTCTTCTGAAAAAAACTGTGGTTGTCTGTTGTTTTATTCGGAAAAGAGGAATGTTTCCGAACCCACCGCTCCATATTAACGGTGCACCAATTCCCGTTAGAAAAATAACACAGGTTTAGCTTACTTTTGAACCACAAATATAATCACAAAAGCAAAAATTTCTCCGGAAGATGAACGTCTTGAAAGTTTTCTCACATCGATCCTGAAGTTCAGATCGGTTTTCTCTTTTACAAATTTACCGGGCATGTGTACGCACCACATTGTACTATGGCTGTATTGTGTATGGTTCTGCAAAACCATCTACTCTGAAGAGCCTAGATCTGGTGCACCATCAGGGGATCAGACTGGCAACAGGTGCCTTTCGGACATCACCAGGGCATAGTCTCTAAACAGAATCCGACAAATGGTCTCTTAAATGGCGTAGGTTTTTTGTTGTTCTTTTAGCACAAAGTACTTTTTAAGGATTTGTAGTCTTCATTATCACCCGAATTACTCCTTGATTCAAAACGGTAAATAGGAAAACACTTTTCAAAATAAGCCGTATGTGACACCTTTCCTGCTCTTCGCGAGAAGGCTGCAGCACAAAGTTACAACTTCGATTTTCGCGCTTCAGACCTTGCAACTCATCAGAAAATTTCTGCTTGAGAGGATGTAAAAATAGCGCACAACATCACTTTGACAAAATACAAAAACAATATGTTGATACCAACATTATAAAACAAAAATACGAGGAGCTCTCGAGCAAATTCGAGAACTACAAAAGTCGTATCACAGATGAAACCAAAGGAACCGGTTACGTAGGCTGTGCTGCTGTGGGGAAGTCTTTTTTGTCTGTAAGACGAATCAACCAAAATTCATCGGTTTTTACAGCTGTGCTAATCACTTTGATCATGGCGGTAAAGCACATATTCAAACATAAATACATAAAATCCGCAGTTTTTTCACTCACTTAGTTCACTTATAGCACTGAACTCCTTGACTTCAGGAAACACCCTTTGGTTTCCTAACTCCGCGAGAAAGTAATGAATCCATCCAAAACTAGACTCACTATTGAGTAGTCTTGGGTTCCTAGCCACGCTCAAATAGGGGGATATGAGGATGCTGACCGAGTTGCAAACACCTGCATAAATAGGATGATCAACGTCAACAGTATTCCAGTCACTGATTACAGAGCACCTTAAAAAAGAGTAATATCTTCATGGAAGGTGGAATGGGAATCTGACGCTCATTACAAGCTTCATTTTCTTAAACCTATTTTGAGCAAGTGGCGCAGCGCCAGGCACCGAGAACGGTTCTACGAAGTTGTCTTGTTCCGTCCACGAATTGACCACACGCACCTCACCCACGGCCATTTTAAGGAAAGAGGAACAGCCCTTTGTTACCCTTGTTCCAAGTATCTATGCATAGTTCACATTCTACTAGTCTGTCCACAGTTTCATGAGCAACGTCGCACCTTTTTTCCCGTCTTTTTGAACAAACAAATATAATTTCATATTGCAATTTTAATTGGTGATGACCCTTTAGGCTCATACGCATAAGCTTTAACTTTTTTTTAAAGCGTTGATCTTTTACAACGATTTTAAAAACTTACATGTGTAATCCTAACTCAACAGTACTACTAAAGGATCTTTGAACATCGTCATATAAGCACACCTCGTTCTTGGCGCACTTTGGCCTTCCTTGCTGCTGCGCCAAAAACACAGAATTCTTCTAATGGCCTTTCCAAGATGGCCACTGTGCGACCGAGCCTTAAATCTCTTGCGGTTTGCCAGTCTATTTCACCGCCTGACCCTCTACGGAAAACTTACACATTAGTGACGGGACTGAGCAGATTAATTCAGTTAAAAAAATGAAGGACGTTTACAATTTCCTGTCATTCCGAATTAGAGCGCAGCTCTTGAGGAGGGGGGAGGGTACGCAGAGGAGAGTATGCACCTCCTCCTCCTCTGTACCCTCTCCTCCTCTCCTCCTCCTCCCCCTCCTCCTCCCTCTCCCCATCCTTCTCTCATCTCATTCTCCTCCGCCCTTCCTCCTCCCACTCCTTCCCCCCTTCCCCCTCCCTCCCTCCTCCCTCGTGACGTCACTCGTAACCCTCGTGACGTCACTCGTGAAGGCCTCGTGAAGGTCGTGACCTTTGTCGTGACCTTCACGAGTGACCTTCGTGACGTCACTTGTAACCCTCGTGACCCTCGTGACGTCACGTGTGACGTCATTATGGGAAACGTTCCATATTGACGTCACTCGTGACCCTCGTGACGTCCGTCACTCGGGACCCTCGTGAAGTCACACGGGATGTCACGCGTGACGTCATTGGGGGAACCGTCCCGTAATGCAACGCGCGGTTCCGCCGACGGCGAAGCCGGAAACGGGCGTCTAAGAGCTGCGCTCTAAAAATGAAAGACGTTTACAATTCTCTGTAATGCCGAATCAGAGCGCAGCTCTTGAGGAGGAGGGAAGGGTAAGGAGGGGAACTTACCGGGAAACTGTGGGACAATTTGTCGGTAAATTCCCCCGCTAAATCTGGCGGAAAAATCACCCCGCTAAGTTTAGCGGGAAAATTTCCCCGCTAAATTTAGCAGAAAAAATTGCCCCTAATTTTAGCGGAAAAATTTCCCCGCTTAGCCGGAAAAAATGGCGGAGAAATTTTGCCCCTTAAATTTAACGGGAAAAATTACTCACTAAATTTAGTGGAAAAATTTCCTGTCAAATTTAGGCGCCCTGTGACGTCACGAGGGTGACGTCACTCGTGGCCCTCCTGACGTTGTACGCGACGTCACTCGTGACCCTCGCTCGCGACATCACACGTGACGTTACGTGTGACGTCATTATGGGAAACGTCCCATAATGCAACGCGCGGTTACGCCGACAACGACGCCGTCGCCATTCAAGCCGGAAATGGGCGCCAAGGAGCTGCGCTCTAAAATGTAAAAGAAGAAGAAAAGAAACTGTGGGAGGAAAGAATAAAAGGGAAATTAGTTTTAGCAATGCACAGATAACAAAAAAAAAACATTACGTAAAAAAGGAACAGGTTTCTTTAACATTCACCAGGTAGCTCATTACTATTTAAGGAGAAAACGGTACTAATAAACAAAAATTGAGGTGTACGTGTATGTTTAAACAGCCTAGAGCTTAGTCTGCCTCAACGGGCGACTTGTCTCCCAGCTGTAGATGAGAAATTTAGCCAGTGCAGTACAACCGCTTGCCTAGGGACTTTAGCGTGCACCACGCAGTAGTGATACACGACCGCATGCCGGTACGATGCTCATCCGGATCGAAACGGGCAGGGGTGGGGATTGAACCCGGGATCCCTGGGTTCTGCAGCGCGAGCTTTCGCTCTACGTGCTCCGAGTTGGTCTGCGCTAGCTAAATTAAATTATTTAATTTAGCGAGCGTTTCATAAAATAAACTGGTTTAAATCAAATCAAATTTCATTTAGATAAAATAATATATTTGATTCGATTAAAAAAAACATGTTTTTCACACCCTAGCTGCTCTCTACTAATGATTATGTTTGTCCGTTAACACATGGTGCATTATTTCGTCTCGGTCAAAGTTCTTGAAATATCTTTTTCCTCAAAAATATTTTCTGATTACGTTGCCTTCACGCAAAGAGGAGAAACATATAAAAATATGCACGAGAATAAAAATGTCGACCGGGCCAGCGTGTGTGATTTTACGCGAGAAGACCCTGAGGGACAAATGAGACCCACAAACTTGCCGGGGTCAAGGGCGTACGTAAACAGAGACGACCGAGTTGTCGACGGTTGTACTTGTGGCACCATCTCACGACAATCGGAGCAAAGGCAGCAGGCCGTCTGTTTTCGACTTAGTGCGTCGTCTGCTAGCTGCGCCTTTCGAAAGATGGCGCCACAAAGATAACCGTCGCCAACTCGGTCTTCTGCATTGACGTCGCCGTTGGCCCTGGCAACTTTGTTCGGCTCAGTTTTCACAGGGAAGGGGGTGCGACATAAAATTTTACGAGGTAAAATTCACCCCTAAAATACACCTTTGGCGTAATTCACGGATCACTACTCGTGGGCGGCCATTTTTCGGGCCAGTTTTAAACTGAGTATAGGGATTTTTTAAACCCTACACGGGGAACAAGTGTTCGGAAACGCGTCTTTGGCAAGCCTAACATCAGGGGTACCATATGGCTCTTTGTTAGGGCCGTTATTGTTTCTTCTTTATATTAACGACATCGTTAAAATTACTACACCTCCCATAAATATTAACCTATTCGCAAATGACTGTCTTATTAATTCACCAATCAAAACGTCCGACGACTATGCAGCTTTAAATCAATCTCTGGATCAGATTAGCCGGTGGGGCCTTCATTGGCAAATGGAAACTAACTTCAGCAAGTCATCATACACCCATATCCCTAATAAAAAAAAAAGACATATTTCATTTTCAGTATCAAATCGGACATATTGAATGACCAAAAAATACCTTCGAGTATTTAGGAGTAACAAGTCAGAATTTGAAATGGAAATCTCAGAATATAAATGTCTGCGCAACTACGCACCGCAAACTATGCGTGCTGAGACGGAACCTTAAATATGTCAATACAGAAGTAACACTCAGAGCATAGAAAACTCTGATACGGCCAAACCTCGAGTATGCCTCCGTTTTTTGGGACCCCCTTAGTAAGACCGACATTACCAAACTTGGGAGAGCGCAAAAACAGGTTGAAAAATTTATACAATCTGATTACAGATCGACTTCATAGGTTACGAAAATGTTAAACGAGTGCGGGCTTCAGCCATTGGGGGATAGAAGAAAAATAGCGCGCCTAAGATTCTCTTTCAGATTTCTCATGTTCAACTAAAAATAGATCCTGATATTTATCTTAAACCTGTTACCAACAGGTCGGCTCGTTTAAATCGTTCTAAAGCATAACAACCATATTTTCTCGGAATTGATGTTCCTAAATACTCTTTTTTTGTTAGAACGATAAATGAGTGGAACAACCTTCCTGAATACATTGTAAGCATTATTAACGTGTCTACAATTATTCCTTTCGTTCTAATGCTTTTTTTTTATTCTTTAAGGTTTTGAATTGTGACGCACCAAAACAAGCATTCTAAAAGGTTTTCTTTATTTTATTTTTATTTTTTACGTGTTTCTTTAGTCTCCAAACTTGGACGCATCAGACTTGCCTTCAAATAAGTGTTTACATTCATATTAAGGGATATATAATTAGCTTGCATGCTAGATCTAGTGTACCTCCCTGTGATGGCACATGAGCTGGCAGTTTCTGAAAACAAAAAAAAAAAACACGAGGTGCGCAAAGAGTTGTTTAACTTGCGACCGGTATAGAGATTTCCAAAAGGGCGCCACCATCTTGAATGTCGTCACTTCCAGTATGGGCGAAATCATTGTTTTGCCATTGCCAATAGAATACAAATAGGATATAAGCGTAACCGTCAACAATTCTCGTTTTGCCTCCCCTCTATTTTTTTTACTACTTACAGGATGAAATATTTTATGAAACGTATTACAGTCAAACGCCGCTACAACGAACGCTTCTACTACGAAATAGCCTGTACAACGCTTTAATAGCCTGTACATCTGCTTTATTGGGGTCATTAAAGTGCGCGACGGATATAACCAAGTGACGTGTATAACGAAGAATTATCGCGGTCCCACACGCCTCGTAATACAGGCGTTTGACTGTATCACTCACGCCAACTCTAATCCCTGACCATGGCGAGCCCTACTTTATACTTCTGACTCTGACGGAAGACTATTTTTATCATAAGAACCGCTGGAGCATTATGTCACATCGATAAACTAATAATCATAGAGTAAACACGAATGAACCACCCATGCAACGAGCTAGCACACTTGTCGTCGTCATGGAGCATTTGCCCGTGTCGAATTGGACGTTGTGAACTCACGTGAACAACCTGCATACATACGATCGCCCGGTTGTTTCCGGACCTGTACCCGCTACTGAAAAAAAAACGATTACAATTAATATTACTTCATTGAAAAATGTAACTGATTACTCTAATAAATTGCTGCATTACAAAAGTAATTGAACAATTACCAGAAAGTAATTGATTACTTCACGTTACTTTTTAAACTTTTTTTCACGAAATCCAAAATGCACACATATCTTCAAAGTGGTTACATTTTGTTTCTTTTTGTCATTCACACCTTGTTAAAGGGCCGGTGATATCCGTAAGTTACAAAGTTTTTGCGCTGGTCGCGTAGAGAGGGCCTCAATATAGCCATATGCGATATTTATTGCATTAAAAGGACACCCCAATATACGTTAAATCAATTATGAACAATACGAAACTTTACGCCAAATTTCGCAAGTATGCATGGCTGGTCGTGTCGTGACGTCACATCAAGCATGGTAACGCCAGAGTCGCGGGCTTGACTTATTCCTCCTTTTGGTCAACATGGTTGATGGTGCGTACAAAGGTCATCGTCTATGAATAGGCATCGTGCGAAATTACTTGGTGGTTTGACAACACTGAGGGCGTCGCCATTTTAATGTTGGCAGGCGTCGTCGGCACCGAAGCACGGTGGGCACATTAGAGACAACCGTACGGGTTGTGTGCGATGGCACAGCTGTCAGCAGCTGTGTTTTCCGCCTTCCGACCATGGAATGTAGATGAAGAGTTTAAACAACCTACAGCAAATGTCTGACGAAACTCTCAGAGGCCTTTGCACGCTGGCGACAACCCGCACTGTGTAAGCTTAAAAGAGCGAAGGCGTAGGACTTGCTCCGCTGCTTCGACGAAGTTGTCGCCAGCGTGCCTCCGAGAGTTTCGTCAGACAGTTACCGTCGGTTGATTAAACCGGAACCTTTAAGCATGTTTTTAAGAGAGAGGCTCCGCGGTCACGGTATCAGCCGGGCGCTCGCTTAAAAGCACGCTTCAAAGGCCCCGGTAGTGCGGTACGCGGAACACGGTGCGCGGAACACAGTAAATGTTTGCTAAAAGTCCCTATTACCAATTTCTGCGGGTACTCACAACCGACAGGAAAAGCAATGTGCGGTGAGAGCAATAAGCTTGCCAAATGCTAGTCACAAATAACTTGCATCACCAACATTCTAAAATCATTTGTAAAAAACAAAAACTAATGTATACTTACTCTTACATTGATTATTTATATAACCCCCCAACAAATGGGTTCGGGTGTAAAAACGTAATATAAGTACGCGTTATTTGAGGTTTTATCGGCATAACCGAGGGTGCTACGGGGAAACTTTAATTTCAACCATAAACTAAAAAAAATAAAAAAATTGAAATTAAAATAAATAATGGAAACGAATTTGTGAGAATATATTTGCTTATAAAAGCTACAGAAAAGGAGGTATTTCATTTCGATGCGATATATGCCACCTAAAAGTTTACTGTGTCCGATTATATCCTAGCTAGTGCTGCCGAAAATTAACGATAAAACGCGCACTTGGGCTTGAAGGGACCTACGCAGCTGGATTTTCTTAGGGCAACCCAGCCATGTAACCCTAGGTTCCTGCTCCATATCTCGCAAGGGACCCAGATGGCATGCCAACTTGGGACCCCAGAAGGCCGTTCGCAGGTTCTAGACTTTCTACTCCGGGTGGGACACTGGGGCTCTGTTCTCATTAAATTCTCCTAAAAGCGTGATATATGCTCGTGAATTACGCCCTTCTAAAGTTCGGCCGCTGTCAACATTACCCTTCTATTATCCTATGATAGCTCCAAAAAAAGATCCGTGCTTGTTATCTTCGGTGTTAGATGAAAAATATTTACAACTCTCGTGGAAATGGTCGCCTACTATTTTTTCACGGCCACCGGACTTTCATGAACTGCCCTTCCCCAAGAGCGCGAACAAGAGCCTCATGGCCAGCGTGGCCAGCCCCATAAGTATGCTGTGCGACGAAACACGAGGAAGTGGAGCGCATATTTCCTCGTCACTATTGTCTCCGCAGTGGTTGACGCCGTCACAAATCAAGGAACGTGAGATGCAAAACGTGTTCCGGCACTCGAAGGCTCTGCACTTCACGTTTTGGTTGTCTCGCAGAAGTTGGGGGGACTTCAAAGCGGTGACGATCAACTTGAATCCGCTGCCCTCGATACTGGATGAGTTTTTCGAGAACCTCAGCGTCAGGAAGTTGGAACGCGTGAACACAGTTCCCACGTCCGAAACGGTTGCCCGGCAAGACAGGTCTGCCACATAACTCCCTATGGCATGGGCGCCGTCGAAGATGAAGAGGTGGTCTTCGCAGCCGAGGGTTAGCTGCTCGAAGCGCAGCATAAAGAGCTGCAGAACGGAGTGCGTCTGAAAAGTGACTATACAGGACACGTCACGGTCATTAACTGAAGTAATGACTGCTCCTTCGACCCTTTTGTAGGTGGGGGCGGGCCGGCCAGCCGGGCAGAGTGAAGAGATGTTGAATTGCACGTTGTTGTCCGCGCACGAGCTCTGCAGAAGAATCAGCACGAAGAACAAGACGCACGTCAGCATCGCGCGTGGTATGTAGTTCCCCTTCTCATGCGACATGTCAAGTTTGTCTGGAGCTGTCTTGTAAAGTCACTGGCGACGAAATCGGCTCGTCTCACGCTGTCCGAAAGTCCGCGCCGTTCAGAACTGCTTCACTGGTTCTGACGCCCGCTCATCGCTGTTCTAATCTCGCCTTCGAAGTAATCCCTCGCTTGTCTCTTAGTGTTTCTCTTCATGTTGCCAAAATGGTGTCTCGCTTTTATCTCCGAAACACGAAACAACCGCGAAACCAAGCATGCACTACCAGTTATCAGTAAACTGGCGTGTTGCCTTCCCTCTGAACACGACCTGCCGTCCACACTATCAAACACCTGATAAGGATAGAAAACCCTGATGACCTAAATAAACACCAGTGTAAATGATTTTCCTGCATTACTAGCTTTGAATCATAAAGACAATGACGTATGTGGAGTCTGCAAATTCAACTCATTTTGCTCGTTTAAGCAGCTTTTGTAGATTTGGTATACCGGATACGTTGCTCTCTTTGAGAGTCAAAGCGAACGCGTTACTTTAATTCAGAATTCGTTACTTTCTCGTTACTTGATTTGAAGTAAGGAGTTTCTATCCTTATTAGTGGAACAACCTGCGCAACAACGACGACCTGGTGCTCCACCTCTACGGAAGTCTGCCGCCCAGGATTCAATCTTTAATTCACGGAGAGGGTAACTTCTTAAGATACTAAGGCCCCGCTCAAATCCGACAAAGATTGTCGGACGTCAAACCGGAACTGTCAAGGATTAAGAAAAAAGGGGACGTGGTTCCTGCCTCATGTTTTGCCTAACCGAAAGTCCGAATCCCATTAAAGGAATGGTTGAAATTGCGAGCTGCCCTATGTTTAATGGCGTTCGCGATCGACATGTGCTCGTGTGACTTAAGCACGCGTGCATTAAAATGAATAAAAAAATCATCGCGCCATGATAGCCCTCAGTATGCAGTAACGTGAATCATATATCGCAAATCATATATAATTATTCGGGGGGGGGGGGGGGGGGGCTTGCATGCACGTTCCAGCAGAGCCCTAACTTCTAGCAAATTATTTTGGCGTGCACTGCAAAGTGTTAAGCATCGAAAAAAAATTAATAATGATGCCCTCTTTGTAATGTGGCTAATATAACATCGTCGCAAGTGCGACGCGGTTACTGACAGATCACACAAATGAAACAAAATCGTGTTCTGCTTTTCAAGAAGCGGAAAATATACGTTACTTTTTTATCTGTTCCGCAGCCTTCTGGTTTAGCACATATCCCAACAAAAAATTGCTGTGGCTTAGCTCGGCTGTGCCAGGATATTCGTAGCGTAAGCTTAGGTTCAGCTGGTTCTTCTTAGCTTTCCTGGTTGTCTAGGATTAGCTTGACTATCATGCTTACTGCTGCTTCAAAGAGACACACATGGTATACGCATTATGTGACACATGGTTATTTATTTTTTTCGCTCAACGTCTGGTTCTCTACTGCCACAAAGACGGCTCGGTGGTCAGTGTAGTAACACGCTGCCGTCTCTATGGTCCCAACGCAGTATTTCGAATTGATTGTCTGTCTCTGATACGCAATATCAATGGTGGTTCTCCATTGGGTCGTCTGTACAGTTGGAACACTGGCACGTTCGGCCACATCGTTTAGAACCGGTAGACCTGGTGGCATGGGTGGGTAACAATACCCATTGGTAACGCTAAAGAGTGGAATCTTCTGCTTAACGAGAAAGTTCTTGCACGTTGTACAAACCCGCGCCACGGTTTCACCCCACTCAGGCGGCGCCGCTAAACTCAACGTTTCACGCATGGCACTACTTACCGGCGTCAAGTCTTTCATGCGCCACAGTCTTTCACACACGTCGCACACATATCCAAACGAATTGTTTACGAAGTCTGTCTCGAAGGTCCGAGTAACACTGGCGCTTTAGCTAAATTTCACCGTATATAGTCAGTCAATCGGCGAGCCTTGACGTCATCGACGGCGTCTTGTTGTTGCTGCTGCTGAGATGGTCGGGCACGTCGCTCAGCCTCCTGGCGACGCCGCCTTGCTAGACGTTCCTCCCTTTGCTCCGATGTCTCCGCAGCACGTTTAGCCTTTTTCTGTTCGGTCTTCCTACGCTCCACCGCTACTTGCCGGGCAACTACTTCGGGATCCGAGTTAAAGGAGCGATGCAACAATTTTTGTACTTTGCGCATATACCGCTTAGAACGGATCCCTGACGTTAATGACCTATGAAACACGCGTTCCTTTTTAACCCCACGCGATAGAAGTCCCAGAAAAAAATTAATGGAAAACGAGCAGCGTTCACCCCCTCAACTCGCAGCCAGAACAAGCGGTCACGTGATCTAGAGCCGATTATAGACCTTTTTCGCATAACCTCAAACCAGCCAGTAACTGACGTACCCTCGACCTGGTGCATTTTTGGATTGCCCGCTGACACAGGGTATGCAACCGCCAAGGGTATGGGCGAAAAGGCTTAAAAACGGACGCCGTGTATGAGGTAGTTCCGAGTGCTCCTTTTTACCGTGCTGCAATTTCCGAAAATCTACGGTTGTCTGGCTACCACTGCGTGGTCGTCGGATGGATAAATAATTTTAAAAAGCATAAGAACAATAGCAGAAAGTGTGCCATGAGCACAAGAAGCTGCAGCGCCAGTGTGGCTGCATGGTTATCGAGCTTCGTATTTTCCCCAAGAATCCTTATTTATGAAGTCAGTCGATTGCGAGCTTGAATCGCGAGAGATTCGTATCAGACTCAACGTCACGTTTAAACTCACGGCCACTTCGTCTACGACAAGAGGACCGATTTTAATTCCCGGAGCAGGTGGTCCAATTAGGTTGTCACTGCAAGCCCCATGGTATGTAAAAATTATGAAAAAGTCTACATGCCACCACTCAAGATGGAGCTATCAAATGCCGAGAGCTTACCTGCATAGACTACATTAAACTGCTAATATATTCTTTCGTTGTGGAAACTCAATCGAAACACCCCACCGTCTTCGTCGTCGTTCTCTCGAGGAGGCAAGGTGATGGCCTGTAAGTAGCCAGCTGGATTCAACCGGACAAGCTCCAACCAAGTTATTGCAGCCCACCATAGCCAAGTCTAGCCAAGTTCCCCCCATACCCACACCGTTGCCTACCCAGATAGCTGTGCTGCCAGAACTAGCCGGTATTTATTTTTCTAAACCGCTAGACGGCATCGTCGGCGCCGCAATTCTCAAGATGGCGGCGCCGTTAAAGAAAAGGTCTATATGCCGCCAATGTTGATCATAGCCACGCGCTGGGGTGGGCAAAGCACAGGACACGCGCTGAGTTCCCGACATTGTTATGGCTCGGCTATTGTCGTCGTTGCAGCGATTGGACACGGGCCACTACCCGAATGCTTCTCGAGCTAGTGATTATCACGAGCCCAAATCGAGTGCCCACGCAATGTTCGGGTCCAATCTATGAACAGCATTCAAATATCGTCATATGGGTGTACTGCGATTCCCACTTTACGTCATCAAATTTTGCAAAGGAGAGATTGAATGAAAATGATCGCTTTTGTCCTTGAATTTACACCGCAACAAAGGAGTTTCTTGGCCAGTGGCGTTGTGTGCGAGTAACCTTGAGTCCCACTATACTTCGTCTCACCCTAGCATGGACTAACCGCGAAGGCTGTGCTAGCGCGAGCGGCCAGCCTTGACTGCCTTGACTAGAGCACTTGCTGCACGAGCGCTCGTGCAGCTTCCGCGGCTTCATTCAAAGCGACTAGCTCGCGCTTTTAGCACGCGCGGCTAACAATAGTCCATACTAAGGTGAGACGAAGTATAGTGCCAGTAAGCTCGTGTAAAGTGAAAAACATTCCAATTGAATATCGTTGCACCGCTCCTTTAAGCTTCGCCGCTCTTCTGCGCCGCTGAGGAGCAATTTCGCTCTCCTTCTCCATGGCTATAGGTCTGTTTCTCTCGGCCAGGGGGAGCTGTAGCGTTCACGAGACGCGACCACAAAAGAAGCGCTTCCGATAGCGTCCGCGAAACGCGAACATTTAATGATGACGTGAAGCGGCGTCCTAGCGTTCCATCATGTACACACAGTGTTGGAGGTAACGCGTTACTAGTAACGACGTTACTGGTAACGCGTTACATTTTTCGCTAACGCAGTAACGTACTCGTTAGTATTCTGAATGACTAACGAGTAAAGTATTTTCGTTACTTTTTTACGGTATCGGCTATCGAATTACGTTACTCGTTACTTTTGACCAAAACTGGTGAAATACATTAGGTATTTGGAAAAGGTCACGGCGCCTGATCTAACGTTTGGAATACACAATCTTGTGCATAAAACTGGAGACGTTAGGAGAACTAAATTTAGGTCACTAAGCTCAATGGAGGATCTAGCTTCTCTGCTCTGCTTATCAGTCCATCTATTCACCCACCCATCTCAAAAGCCTGCACAAGCGTATCGCTGCACGGAACCAGCATTCGTCACAATAAACTTAAAAAAAACAAACAAACCTTTCCCACCAAAAGAGACATCCGTTAAAGGCGACATTATCTTGCTTCTCGAAGGCGAAACAAACCTTCTGCTACCAGCTATTTCCGTTCGTCCACCTTTTTTTTTTTTATAGAGTCACCGCTCACAAGGCTTGAACGAACGACTGCGTTACAGCCCACTCCCCTCCCTCCTCTTCCCCCTCTGCTTTGTGCAGCAGAGGTGGACAGCGGAGGGGGGGGGGGGAAGTGAGACATCCGTTTAAAACAGTGGACAACTAGTGGCGAAGCGATTTGCTCGTTCCTCTAGTTACAAAAAAAAGAAAAACACCCTTTGTGGAATATTTTACCCTCGCTCTCACCCTCGCTGCCTGAAAGTTCCTGACCCACTTTTGTACACAGAACAATCTTTCGCTTGATTAGTCTTTACTTCACTAAGATCATAATAAAAAGATTAAAAAAAGTTTTAAACCTGGAAAGAAAACTTAGAAACACGAAACATTTTATTTTTTTTTTTTACAGAAAAACTAAGAGCTACTGCTGGTAAGAGGCAGCAAGTGATTATAACCAGTGTGCTGGTAACCGGTGTCCTGCTCCACATAGTGAAGTAAATCAGTCTCTGGTAATAGTATGAACCGGACTGTTACTAAAACCGGCGTAAAGATGAGGGGTGTTGGTTGGCTGGTTGTGTTCCAGCAGTCCCCGTTCGTTTGACTGCGTTGCGGCGAGAACCGAAAACCAGTCACCGGCACATCTGTGCTTCGTATGAAGCGTGGAACCCAATTTAAGGAATCTCTTGGCACGCGCTATGAGCAGGAGGAATGTCCTGGTTTCTCGCTGCCGCAACGCAGTCAAACGCAGTCAAACGCAACTGTCTGAACCAGGCTTTACGCTCTTATTAAGACTTTCTCGCTACCAGAGCTAGGGGATTATTTTCGGCTTCTGTTTGGCCAAGAGAGCATGCCAAGCCCTCTCTGCGTCTGGTACACGCCATGGCTCTGCCCGCTCTTCCCATTGACCAAACTCTCTATATACACGGCTCTGGATCCAGTTACTGTAGTCTAGCCTAGAGAATGGTCTTGAGACGATGCATATAGGACTTAGTGATGTCATGGCAACGTGCAATATCTTATTAGCGCTGTCGCGCGCCTTCCTTTCACTTACAGGAGTATAGACCTTTTTCGCATAACCTCAAACCAGCCAGTAACTGACGTACCCTCGACCTGGTGCATTTTTGGATTGCCCGCTGACACAGGGTACGCAACCGCCAAGGGTATGGGCGAAAAGGCTTAAAAACGGACGTCGTGCATGAGTTAGTTCCGAGTGCTTCTTTTTACCGTGCTGCAATTTCCGAAAATCTACGGTTGTCTGGCTACCACTGCGTGGTCGTCGGATGGATAAATAATTTTAAGAAGCATAAGAGCAATAGCAGAAAGTGTGCCATGAGCACAAGAAGCTGCAGCGCGAGTGTGGCTGCAATGTTATCGAGCTTCGCATTTTCCCCAAGAATCCTTATTTATGAAGTCAGTCGATTGCGAGCTTGAATCGCGAGAGATTCGTATCAAACTCAACGTCACGTTTAAGCTCACGACCGCTTCGTTTACGACAAGAGGACCGATTTTAATTCCCGGTGCAGGTGGTCCAATTAGGTTATCACTGCAAGCCCCATGGTATGTGAAATTTATGAAAAAGTCTACATACCACCACTCTAGATGGAGCTATCAAAGGCCGAGAGCTTACCTGCATAGACTACATTAAACGGCTAATATATTATTTCGTTGTGGAAACTTCAATCAAAATACCCCATCGTCTTCGTCCTCGTTCTCTCGAGGAGGCAAGGTGATGGCCTGTGAGTAGCCAGCTGGATTCAACCGGACAAGCTCCAACCAAGTTATTGCAGCCCATAGCCAAGTCTAGCCAAGTTCCCCCCATACCCACACCGTTGCCTACCCAAATAGCTGTGCTGCCAGAACTAGCCGGTATTTTTTTTTTTTCTAAGCCGCTAGACGGCGTCGTCGGCGCCGCAATTCTCAAGATGGCGGCGCCGTTAAAGAAAAGGTCTATATACCCTCGGCCGACGCCGGGAGCTATTCCAGAGTAAATCTGCATTCACACTGGCATAGCTTCCTATATCCTGACAAAGCCTGGCAGATCGCCACGAGAAGCGGTCGCCGATATAGAAAAGGTGGAGCGGCACACAACAGATCAGAGGAGAGCCACGTGTCTGGCGCCCCGCTGCGGCGAGACACCGAAACACACTTCTTCGGAGCGAACAAGCGTGTTTCGGGTCCTCCCCGCCGCAAAAGCTGTGCGCTGACGTTCAGGTTTCTTGAGAAATGGCTCTTTGTTGCCCTTAGCTCCCAGATCCTCGCGCTCCAAATCTGTGACCGGGCACTCTATGGCTCCGTCGTCGAACTGCAAGACTTTGTGAGCATCATTAGCGCACCCAGAATTTTTGCCTGGGGGGGGTTGTGAAATTTCGACAACCGATCGGAGGAGAGAGGGCTGGCCGGGGGGGGGGGGGGGGGGGGGGATAATTCAATCTTTTTTATGTCAGTTTTTTTTTCCGTTTGTACGCGTCATTGCGAGATTTTATTTGCACTCCGCGAATTCATTTTAATCCCATCGACACGATTGCATTCCTTGGTATGCACATTTATTTATCCAAAACATTTACAGTTTTACATTCATAGAGAGCAGTAACATTTTTGAATTTTTTCTACATCGCACCCGCGTATAATCAGGCTGGTCTTCAAATGGTAAAAAGTTGGAGAGAAGTAATTTTTGAGAAAATGACTTTTCTGATATTTTGACATAGCCACCCAGCTCTATACAAAATATTATTGCTCTATCTAATTTTCATAATGAAAACAAAAAAAAATGAAGTCTTCATTTTCTATGAACATATGAAGGTAAACGTCCGGCAGCCCTCTGCCTGGTTAGGAATTGACATGAAGCGAAAAATAGGGACTATAACCAAAAATTAACTTTTTCGTTAGTGTCCCTGACATATATCGCTAGCATCCGGCGGCGCGCTCAGCTATATACCGCGACTACGCGTACAAGACCTCTGGTGCGAAGTCCAACCGCCGACCGAGGCCCGCTCGCACGGATCAAGTTTCGTTCACGGAGACGGCTGTTACCGGGGCCTCAGCAGACTGTCTCAACCTACGACGCAGCGTGCATCGCGCTGCGCCGTTTTGTTACTGTTTAAATAAACGCACTACCCTGAGTATGTGAAAGTCCCTATTTTTCGCTTCATGAACATTCAGTACAAATGCACATATTTCATGTGCTTTTTTCTTTCTTCACACTTCTTTCCCAAGTGAGCGTTACCGTGAGTGAGGATGTCTCGTCTGCAAAATTTTGTTGCTCAACATTACACCAGTGGAACGAGGTTACCTGTCATGCAAATAAGGCCCGACCTGTGTGCAAGCCATCCGAACAACAGCGGTAACGCATAGGACCAGTCACGGGACAACGGGAGGGAAAAACGTGGCCGAACCCGTGGCATCCTGTCCTAAATCCATTATTATGTGCGAGTTACGAAAATTATGAAAACAACATTCATGACTACAACCACTTCCACTCGAAATGTTCTCATTAGATTATTTGATTACTTGACACGAAATATAATTGAACGTCGATCCAAAAAATACCATTAATTTTCATTTTCTCTTTGTGTAACGTGATTATTGCGGCTCGTCGTTTTATTTAGTGTGCCAATTTTAACAAACGTAATAGAGTGGCTCTCAGCACCAGTCTGAGTAAATACACGTAAATTTAAGAATTAATAGGTTCCGGTCATCCAGTTAAGTAAAATATGCAAATCATATTCGCTTAAATAGTCTCAAGGAAGAGTCATAAAACGAGTACGGCTTTGCTCTTGTTAGTCAACTCGGGGAGTAATAATAAAATCCCCAAAATCAAAAAAAAAAAGGATGCTCGTTGCGATTGAACACATTGCGACTTTTCTTTAACTCGTGCGCTTACGTTTTCTTAAAAACTTGAAACGTAGAAACTCTGACATAACTTGAACAAGAAAGAAAAACCAAGCAAGAAAGACAAGAGAAAATTCGCTAAAAGTTAAAATAAATCAATCCCAAACTTAACGTTGCTGATTTTAGCTTTCAGGTCATTTTATTAGTTAGATGCAGCATACAATTTTGGACGTTATGTATATAAACAACAGAATGACAAAGATTCGCGAAAAAAAAAAATCTAGTCACACTTACTGACAGGGAGTTTCCAACGTAGATGCCCAAGTCATTTGGGTAAGTCGCTGCAGAAACTGGAAGATGCTGGGCAGAGACGGATCGGTCAGAGGGTGAAGATGAGGGCGTCTGTTGAATGATCGACTTCTCAATGCTGCTAGTCATATATTCCGATGGTGATGCATCCGTTGGCTCCAAATCACTTTTTTTTTTGTTTTTAAGGGAAGTAGTAGGTAAGCACTGATTTGGCTGGCGCTTCAATGAGGCGGCCTTGGTGATATAGGTCATCGCAGACTCTTGAATTCGCACACCGATCTGTCTTAGCAATTAGTTGTAAGACTTGCACTGTGGAATAGGCGCACAATGAGCAGTACCAGTAGAGTAAATGCTCCAAGAAAGATGAAAATCGGCAGTTTGTTGTGTAGCTCGAAGCCCGGATGTCAATGCTGATGTGAGGGGGTGGCGCACCGAATACTATCGCTTCTGTGAAGTGCACGAAAAGTCGGCCTCGCGGAAAGGAAGAAATAAATATAAAGATAAAGAAAGAGATAGAAAAGAGAAAGAGTAAGAAAATGCACAGCAAGAGAAAGAGAGAGAGAGAAACGTAAAGAGAACACGGAAGAAAAACTTTACGCCTCCTCCCTCTCAGGGGACGGCCAACAAATCATTTTAAAACACCCAACAGAGCCACAGCCTACAGGGTGACCCCCGTCCAATGGCCAATTGCAAAGACCATGAAGTGACAGTTATTTTAAGGCATATATATATTATTCCTTTTTTTTCTTGGGGGGGGGGGGGGGGGGTCGGTTTGTGTCGAAGCGCAGCTGTATCGTCGGAAGGATCGCCCCAGGCGGCGGGAGAGGACCGGAGTGGAGGGAGTGTCACGACAATGTCGCTCTGAGGGGCGCTTCGAGCGGGCATCTGCCTAATTGGGAAGCACGGGATGCACTGGTCCCCTGGGAGGCTGCCGGGTGTGGTCTTGAGTCGTAAACCTTACCAAACATATCGGCTTTGCGTTCATTGTGTGAGCGGGATGGGTTCGTGGAGCGCCCATCTTCACGGCACTTTCTTGCGATGTCCGTCGAGGAGAGCGTGGGGTCTTTTGTGTTTTATTTTGGTTGTCCGTTTAAGAGAGCGTGTTGTTGTTTTGCTTGTATGCTTTTATGACCAATCGTCTGCCAAAAAGAAAATAGCGTGGGAATCTGGGATCCTGTTTGGTTTTGGAGGACAGAAAGTGCCGGGTGGCGACGTCTGGTCGCGCCAAACACTGACAATGTACTATGTTAAATAAATCTATCTACGTTTAATACCACCCGACTGAAGTTCACTTTGCAACGTGTTCGTCATCAGGCCCCCTGTTGCAGGTGGCCGAACACCGTCTACATCAACGACCTCCATAACTGTGACACTCCCGTATGATGAAAATAATCCCTGGAGAAGGGGAAAAATAATAATAAACACTCCCGTATCTTCGGCAGTACAACCGGCCGGAGCCTACTCGGCGCCACGCCAAGTCCGTTCACGACAACTACTTCGCACCTTCGTAGTTTCGCTAGTGCTACAGTCCGCCGTCTCGACGGCGCCCAGCCACGGCCCCTCGGCAAAGTCACAATAGGTTGGGAGAGGAGGCGCCGGGGACCAGCCTATCTCCGAAATCCAAATCCTTCAAACCCTTCACAAATCAGGCCCGCCGAAGACTAGCGTAAAGCCTGGTTCAGACAGTTGCGTTTGACTGCGTCTGACTGCGTTGCGGCAGCGAGAAACCCCCAAGATTCCGAGACATGCGCGCGCCGCCACTACTTACGCCATCTATCGGCCGCCGTTGCGCCGCCGCCCGTAACTCAATGGACCAAAGCGATCTTTGTTTTATACCAAAAAAAAACTGATCACTCAATCGCTTTGCACTTTTGTCTCAGTTTTTACTACGCTGCCTTCAACTTGCACGAGAAATTTCGTGGTCGTGGGTTTATATTAAGTACCGCCAAAATGCAATCAAACTTTTACTCATTGGTTCCTACGGCGAGCCGCAGAAAAATCGTACGTCTTTTCAACATTTATTGCAAACTCCAAGAGAACCACACCATCAATTTCGTTGCATTTTGCTATATATATAGCCAATGTGTCTAGCTACATGGACAATTTTTTATTTTCAAATTACTTAATTTTAAAGTGGTCCCGCAGGACTTTAAATACAAAAAAGAAGCCGCCGTTGGTGAGGAAACTCGAGGATTTAGTGACGTTATTGCGTTCCTAAATACATACTTTATCAACATATGTACTGTAAAACAAAACGGCAACTACACGGAATATTTTCTTAAATTATAAGCACGGAGCCTCACTGCGTTTTTCTTTGTTCTCATCACGTAATTACCTCAAATAAATTATACTCAAAGTGCTAAATAATTAAGAAGTCAAGAAGTTTTTTGGTCCGAACTATCCTTTAAAAGGTGTCCGAATTTTATTTCTCTAGCTATTGCACTTTAAGGATGGTATTAAAGATAAAAATGCCACAATGAGTGGGCGTGGTCCAAATATTTTGGCAAACGCCACATGAACAGTACCATTTATGCTGACATTTAGCACGCTGTTAGTGCTAAATAATCAATCTTATGTAGGTTTGCTAAGCGTACACCAGAGAGCTTTTGAAGCGGTCCAATATTTCTTAAGTCTTCGCAGCCTCAGACGTCAAAATCATGCACAAAAGGGGCGTGTCTCAGAAATTCGGGCATGCGCGCCGTCAATTGTACCATCAATGGCGACACTCAGAGGTCTATACTTCATTATAATGAATCTCCTCTAGGTCTGTGACGCATATGCCCGAGTGCTTTCGAAAGCGGCCCTGTATTTCTTAAGTTATCGCTCTCCAAAGATGGCCTCAGACGTCAAAATCAGGCAAAAAGGGGGCGTTTCCCACAAATTTGGGCATACGCGCCGTCAATTGTACCATCAATGGCGACACTCAGCAGTCTGTAATTCATTATAATAAATCTCCTCTAGGTCTGTGTCGCATATGCCAGAGTGCTTTTAAAGCGGCCCTGTATTTCTTAAGTGATCGCTCTCCAAAGATGGCCTCAGACGTCAAAATCAGGCAAAAAGGGGGCGTTTCCCACAAATTTGGGCATACGCGCCGTCAATTGTACCATCAATGGCGACACTCAGCAGTCTGTAATTCATTTTAATGAATCTCCTCTAGGTCTGTGACGCATATACCCGAGTGCTTTCGAAGCGGCGCAGTATGTCTTAAGTTATCGCTCTCCAAAGATGGCCTGAGACATCAAAATCAAGCAAAAAGGGGGCGTTTCCCACAAATTTGGGCATACGCGCCGTCAATTGTACCATCAATGGTGACACTCAGCAGTCTGTAATTCATTATAATGAATCTCCTCTAGGTCTATGACGCATATGCCCGAGTGCTTTCGAAGCGGCCCAGTATTTCTTAAGTTATCGCTCTCCAAAGATGGCCTGAGACATCAAAATCAAGCAAAAAGGGGGCGTTTCCCACAAATTTGGGCATATGCGCCGTCAATTGTACCATCAATGGTGACACTCAGCAGTCTGTAATTCATTATAATGAATCTCCTCTAGGTCTGTGTTGCATATGCCCGAGTGCTTTCGAAGCGGCCCAGTATTTCTTAAGGTATCGCTCTCCAAAGATGGCCTGAGACATCAAAATCAAGCAAAAAGGGGGCGTTTCCCACAAATTTGGGCATACGCGCCGTCAATTGTACCATCAATGGCGACACTCAGCAGTCTGTAATTCATTATAATAAATCTCCTCTAGGTCTGTGTCGCATATGCCCGAGTGCTTTTGAAGCGGCCCAGAATTTATTTAGTTATCACTCTCCAAAGGTTGCCTCATACGTCAAAATCAGCAAAAGAGGGGCGTTTCCCACAAATTGGGCATACGTGCCGTCAATTGTACCATCAATGGCGACACTCAGCAGTCTATAATTCATTATAATGAATCTCCTCTAGGTCTATGACGCATATGCCCGAGTGCTTTTGAAGCGGCCGAGAATTTATTTAGCTATCGCTCTCCAAAGGTTGCCTCAGACGTCAAAATCAGTCAAAAAGGGGGCGTTTCCCACAAATTTGGGCATACGTGCCGTCAATTGTACCATCAATGGCGACACTCAGCAGTCTATAATTCATTATAATGAATCTCCTCTAGGTCTATGACGCATATGCCCGAGTGCTTTTGAAGCGGCCGAGAATTTATTTAGCTATCGCTCTCCAAAGGTTGCCTCATACGTCAAAATCAGGCAAAAAGGGGGCGTTTCCCACAAACTTGGGCATATGTGCCGTCAATTGTACCATCAATGGCGACACTCAGCAGTCTATAATTCATTATAATGAATCTCCTCTAGGTCTATGACGCATATGCCCGAGTGCTTTTGAAGCGGCCCAGTATTTCTTAAGTTATCGCTCTCCAAAGATGGCCTCAGACGTCAAAATCAGGCAAAAAGGGGGCGTTTCCCACAAATTTGGGCATACGCGCCGTCAATTGTACCATCAATGGCGACACTCAGCAGTCTGTAATTCATTATAATGAATCTCCTCTAGGTCTAGTGACGCATATGCCCGAGTGCTTTTGAAGCGGCCCAGTATTTCTTAAGTTATCGCTCTCCAAAGGTTGCCTCAGACGTCAAAATCATCCAAAAAGGGGGCGTTTCTCACACATTTGGGCATACGCGCCGTCAATTGTACCATCAATAGAGACACTCAGCAGTCTATAATTCATTATAACGAATCTCCTCTAGGTCTATGACGCATATGCCCGAGTGCTTTTGAAGCGGCCCAGTATTTCTTAAGTTATCGCTCTCCAAAGATGGCCTGAGACGTCAAAATCAAGCAAAAAGGGGGCGTTTCCCACAAATTTGGGCATACGCGCCATCAATTGTACCATCAATGGCGACACTCAGCAGTCTGTAATTCATTATAATGAATCTCCTCTAGGTCTATGACGCATATACCCGAGTGCTTTTGAAGCGGCCCAGTATTTCTTAAGTTGTCACTCTCCAAAGATGGCCTGAGACGTCAAAATCAAGCAAAAAGGGGGCGTTTCCCACAAATTTGGGCATACGCGCCGTCAATTGTACCATCAATGGCGACACTCAGCAGTCTGTAATTCATTATAATGAATCTCCTCTAGGTCTATGAAGGATATGCCCGAGTGCTTTTGAAGCGGCCCGGTATTTCTTAAGTTCTCGCTCTCCAAAGATGGCCTGAGACGTCAAAATCAAGCAAAAAGGGGGCGTTTCCCACAAATTTGGGCATACGCGCCGTCAATTGTACCATCAATGGCGACACTCAGCAGTCTGTAATTCATTATAATGAATCTCCTCTAGGTCTATGACGCATATGCCCGAGTGCTTTTGAAGCGCCCCAGTATTTCTTAAGTTATCGCTCTCCAAAGATGGCCTGAGACGTCAAAATCAAGCAAAAAGGGGGCGTTTCCCACAAATTTGGGCATACGCGCCGTCAATTGTACCATCAATGGCGACACTCAGCAGTCTGTAATTCATTATAATGAATCTCCTCTATGTCTGTGTCGCATATGCCCGAGTGCTTTTGAAGCGGCCCAGTATTTCTTAAGTTCTCGCTCTCCAAAGATGGCCTGAGACGTCAAAATCAGGCAAAAAGGGGGCGTTTCCCACATATTTGGGCATACGCGCCGTCAATTGTACCATCAATGGCGACACTCAGCAGTCTGTAATTCATTATAATGAATCTCCTCTAGGTCTATGACGCATATGCCCGAGTGCTTTTGAAGCGGCCCAGTATTTATTAAGTTATCGCTCTCCAAAGATGGCCTGAGACGTCAAAATCAAGCAAAAAGGGGGCGTTTCCCACAAATTTGGGCATACGCGCCGTCAATTGTACCATCAATGGCGACACTCAGCAGTCTGTAATTCATTATAATGAATCTCCTCTAGGTCTATGACGCATATGCCCGAGTGCTTTTGAAGCGGCCCAGTATTTCTTAAGTTATCGCTCTCCAAAGATGGCCTGAGACGTCAAAATCAAGCAAAAAGGGGGCGTTTCCCACAAATTTGGGCATACGCGCCGTCAATTGTACCATCAATGGCGACACTCAGCAGTCTGTAATTCATTATAATGAATCTCCTCTAGGTCTATGACGCATATGCCCGAGTGCTTTTGAAGCGACCCAGTATTTCTTAAGTTATCGCTCTCCAAAGATGGCCTGAGACGTCAAAATCAAGCAAAAAGGGGGCGTTTCCCACAAATTTGGGCATACGCGCCGTCAATTGTACCATCAATGGCGACACTCAGCAGTCTCTAATTCATTATAATGAATCTCCTCTAGGTCTGTGACGCATATGCCCGAGTGCTTTTGAAGCGGCCCAGTATTTCTTAAAGGGATGGTGAACCGAAAAACAGAATCTAAATTCTTTGTCGTTTTGATATTTACAGCACACGAATGGCTCTTAAATGACGGTACTTGAAACAATAAAGTGGTCTAAATTATATGATTTATGTAAATAAATATTCTAAGGTGCACCTGGTGAGTTTTTTTAAAGCTCGTTTCGTGACGACAACAAACTTGTAGTACTCAGAACGCGGCTATGGTGAGCCATCAAAGTTGGCTCGGTTGGCTCCGACCTACCTCGTTGGCTCCGGCGTGCGCTCACGCCGCGTGGTGGCGCTACGAAACAGAAATGCGACGTGCGAACCCCGTCCCGAAACGATGAGATATATTTTTAAAAGAAATGCGATTTTATCTGATAAATTTGTTGAACAGTGTTCATCATGTCGTTTTTGACACGACACCTGTGCGGCGCCGAACGGCCTAGCGAGCGTCGCGAGCAAGCGGCATCTTGGCGGCATCAAACATCAGCGCTGTCGAAGTCTCCGTGGTCACCGTCGTCATGGCCAAATTATCAGGACGGGAAAGAAATCGCCGAACTCCGAAAAACGCACAGACCAAAGTCGCCGCCGTCGCTACGACGCAGGTGCAGAAGTGAACTGGGGGTGGCAGGGTGCAGGGTGGCTGGCAGGTAGTGCGCAGCTAACTTGGCTGGATTAGTTGGCAAACTTCCAACGCGACGGGCATCCGTCTACTATTATTCAAAGCGCAACTTTCTTCCACGCTGTGGCGCGTCGGCAGCTCGACTTGTCACGTCAGTTCCGTTGCAGTTTGTTGACGTCAGTTCCGTTGCGAGTAATCCCAGAGGGCCTCGCGCGCATCGGAGGCTTCTGGCGCTTCTGGCTCAATCAGCGGTCGTCATTCAAAGAAATATAATAATCCGATCTCCATCCCTTTACATGAATAGCATTTTTAGGTATAGTGCGGTCCCGGGAAGCTTGTCCGGGGCTTATTTCGGCAACTTCAGATATCGGTTCAGCATCCCTTTAAGTTATCGCTCTCCAAAAACGGCCTCAGACGTCAAAATCAGGCAAAAAGGGGGCGTTTCCCACGAACACATACTTGTCGATCAGGCACCACACAATCTTCGGAGCTGAAACGGTTCACACACCGTTATTCATATTAGCTCGCAAAAAACAAACCTCTTTATCTGAGAGAGCTACCGATGGCGCACTCTCATGCTGTCAATGAATTCTCTCTTTTACAGGTGTCCGATGTTCTAATTTTATACTTGCAGCGTCATTAAGACATAGAATGGGTGATTACTCATTTTTAAGGAATTAGTAAATATGGCCAATGAACTTCAAGAATATTACAAAAAGAGGACAATTATTTTTAATGAAGTGACGAATTCTAATTGTGTTTAATTACCGCGTGTAACGCACAATCCGCTAAGCTAACAACAAATAAAAAAATTTTGGTGAGCTCTTCTCCGCATCCGCTCAACGGCCGGTGAGCTTTTCTCCGGATCTGCGGGTTTTGCGGTAAGCTTTTCTCCGGTGAGCTTTTTTCCGGTGAGCTATTCTCTGTTGAGATTTTCTCCAAGAGCTTTTTTCTGCCACCCTCCAGGGATACGGCACCAGAGTGCCAAGATCTAGCACTGTCACGGGTTCCGAGAAGCGTATGCGGAGGGCAAGTTCGTCTGCTTCTTGCGCAGGGGGTAGTGGTGACGTCAGAACGCCGAGCCCTGATTGGCTGATCGCGACCCCCCTATCTGAGCGTCGTCTGCTCCTTTGCAACGTCGTCTGCTCGCAACGTCGTCTGCGTCTCTCTTACCTTTCCTGCGACTTTCGGAAGTGCAGAGGCCAGATTCACAAAACCATCTTACGCCAAAAGAGTGCGTAAGACAAAACGTGAGAACAAATTCGTATTTACGAAACGAAATTATCGTAAGTTTTGCTCAGGTTACGACGGAATCGTACAACGATCAACTCAGCATGGCCGACAGCGTCGCTCAGTTACTTGGCGACTATCAACGGACGTTTATTTTTGTACGTGCTCTTCTCACGCGTCCCGACTGCAAGCAGCAAGAAAAAAAGTAAAAAGCACTTGAAATAAACCACGGCGATCAAGAACGCTGGATCCACAAACACCCCGGAAATGCTCCAACGGCCACGATTCCACCGACCCCGAGTAAGCGAGCTCGGCAGATAGGCCTAGCAGGCACAGCGGTGCTCCGACGGTCCTTGGCCAAGACCGTCTGCCCACGAACGGCTGGCGTGCTGAATGGAATATGCCCGCGCGACCCTTGTGAACCCTTCACTCTCTTCCTTTTGTCATCTCCTTGTTTTCCGAGGCAGCGGTGACTCTCGCCGGTGAAAAAGCGGTGAATCTCCGACAGACGCAATAAAGGTAAAGAGACGCCGACGCCGTTAAAGAGTGAGGAGTCTCGCCGCACACGAAAGGAGGGAAAAAGTATTTGGGAGGGAACTTGCGGACACTAACACGCTCACTCTCGGTTCTTAGCAAACAAACCTCGGCGCCTCGGGACACCTCGCCAGTGAGTCCTTTGACTTCTCTCCTTGATGCGCGTCTGCTAGTTGTTAAAAACAACGTACCGCTCGAATTATTTCGTCTGCCCTCTCTGAAAGGCGAAGTCGACCTCGCTCGTAAAGACCTGCACTTCCGAAAGTCGCAGGAAAGGTAAGACAGACGCAGACGACGACGACGTTGCGAGCAGACGACGTTGCAAAGGAGCAGACGACGCTCAGATAGGGGGTCGCAATCAGCCAGTCAGGGCTCGGCGTTCTGACGTCACCGCTACTTCCTTTCTCATGTGCAGAAGACGAAAATGAGCCCACTTGCGAGGCGTATAGACCGTTCCATTAGAGTCATAGCAGAGAGGGTAATAGAGAGAAAAAAATGCCCTCCCCCTCTCACCCCGCATGTCTTCTCCGCCGAGTGGGCTGTATACCTAGCATCCGGCTGGCATGCAAACTCTGTTTAATATCGCGTCATTTTGGAATTTCAAGCGCAGATGCGCAGATTTTGGTATGCCAGTTATCGTATAATACTATGCTATATAAAAAGACTAACAGGATCCAATTGCGCTGTTACCTGCGTGCAAATAAAAAAAAAGTAGGCGAAATTGTATCAGATTGGCCGGTCTCTCCGGCGAAATGTAAATCCGGTTGCTGTACCTTTTTTACAATACAAAGCTTGTACAGGTGTAGGCCTTTAGCGATCATGAGTGGAAGTCTGTAATAATAAACAAAAACGTGCTCTCCTGCCGCAATACACGCAGTAGTTGAGGGTAGTACTGCTGGCTGACTCAACTGCTCTTTAAGTAACGGAAAAAAAGATATGCTAGTTGATCATTTACCAAAATAGAACAACAGAGAGCTATAGGCTGATTTTGGAGTAGACATAACTATTTAAAGGGACCATGAAACGATTCTTAAATCGAATTTCATCCACCGATCGTCGTAAAAGGTGTGAAAAGAAACAAAACCACAAAAATAGAGAGCCAAAAAAAATTCTTCGCTATAAAACTTTTAAAAGAAAACTGGACTCTTTTGCGCCTTCTTTCCTTCGAAAGCTCTCTGCCTTTTCACTGCGATGCATCCACGGAAACGCAGCACGTCAACCGAATCCACGTCGCCTATTGGGTAAGAGCCTACCACACCAGCAACGCGATCGTAAACAATAGATAGCCGGCGAGTGTTTCCTAAAAGTTTTCTTAAATAATATTCAGATCCACATTTTGTAGCATAATTAAAGATGTGACGAAAATTGCCAAATTTGATAATGCTGAGAGCCAAGCGCCATCTATCGTGTGGTAAACGAAGCAACTACTGCACCTGCGCAGTAGGGCCGACCGGGCAGACAGCGTCGCTCAGTTACTATAACTCTGTTTCACCTTATGATGTACCGCAGAAAAGGCTACAAGCGCGAGCTCCTTGCTCTAGGGCACATCTCGGCGGCACAAGCTCTCGAGCATTAAGAGTACCTCCCAACGCTATGAGCTCGCGCTTCTAGCCTTGTCTGCGGTACAACATAAGGTGAAACGGAGTATACTTCGCGACGACCAAAGAACGTTTATTTTAGATGTGCAGCATCTCTTGCTCGGGTCTATGTCCCGCGGCGTCGGCGTTGTAGTCGGCACTCGAACTACGCACGCGCAACTCTCCTCCTTCCCCCTCTCCAACAGCTGCGCGTTACTCTCTCCGCTCTCTCTCTCTACCAGCTGCGTGCACTGCGCGTGCGTTCGCTTCTCCTCACACCGCGCGCGCACGCGCAACTCTCCTCCTCTAGTCTCCTCTCCTTCAAGTGTGAAAAAAATAAACGGCGAGCGGCGAGCGTTCCAAGTTTCTCTGCCGCGAGCCGCGACGAAGGCTCGCGTAGGGGGTAACGCTAGGGAAGTCGGTGGCGCCATCTCTCGACGTCAGCACGCAACTGACTCTTTCCTCGGAACCAACACGATGCTCCGCATCACCCCATGGTTCCCCTCGGGAAGATGGTGGAATTTTTTTCTACGTGTTCTTCTCGCGCGTCCCGACTTCAAGCAGCAAGAAAAACGTACTTGAGACAGACCACGACGAACAAGAACGCTGGATCCACAAACACCCGAGAAAAGCTACAACGGCGACGAATCCACCGGCTCCGACCAAGCGAGCTTGGCGGATGCCTAGCAGGCACTCCGACTCGGAACAGCGTTGCTTCAACGGTACTTGGCGAAGACCGTCTGCCCACGACCGGCTGGTGTGTTAAATGGAATATGCCCGGGCGACCCTTCCCGTATTATAGTTTGATCGCTGACCTCAATTTTAGATTAAGAGGTGAGGTCAATCTCTTCCCCTTGTTTTCCGAGGCAGTGTTGATGAACACTGCCGTCGAAAAGAGACTCTCGTCGATTCTATCTTCTTGTTTTGTGTGATATAGAGCTCAAATAAACGCCGTATGAACTACCTTCGTAACACGGTATGTACACTTTGTTATTAGTATGCCCTTTTTTATTCTGACACGACTGCACGTCACTGTCGAGCTATAACAGTTCGTGGGAGCTACGTGCAATGCCGGTCCAACCTTCCTTTGCCGAGTGTCACGTCAGTATCGAGTTGCTATCGCAAAAGATCGGTCCCGAAGCGCTTACCAACAGCGCGAATACTGCACTTCCATCAAACGCGCGCGTCCGCTCCGAGTGTGAACAGGTATTTACGTGGCGCTTGCTGAGACTGTCGTAGTTCAAACGTATCTTTTTTTAACGTCGGCTCGCTCCTGCATCTCCGAGGCCGCGAAAAACGCCGCGGCAATTTGTTTCCATCTACGTCGCTTTGCAAATGACTGACATGGGCCGCCTTTTACCAACAATGACAGCTTGGTTGACTTCTGTAGTCTTCACCGGAAGACTCGCCGCACTTCCCAACACGCATACCGGCGTATGGGACTAGTCCCATGCTGTCGCTGTAACGCAACATATCTCATTGAATTTCGCTCAGCTGCGATGTGCGAAATTCAATGAGCTGCGATGTGCGAAATTCATCAGCGTCATCAGCGCAGTAAAACCCACCGGCACACCGCCAACTCGCCGCCACTAACGCTCCCATCTCCTACACTGTAAAAAATGACCGTAAAATAAACAGCCACCTGAGAGTAATTATCACGGGGCGCCCACCGTAAAAAACAAATACGGTGTGTTGACCGTTTCTTTCCAGTGGAAAGGGAAAGGAGAGAAGGCACAGAGGCAAAAAAAAAAATGAAACGGACCACCGCGAGCAACTAGGCGCCACGCTCCACACGCACGCACGGCGCGCACGTGATGTGTTGGGCCATGGCACGTTACGCGATCACGCCTTCCTGGGATACCCAGTATTTCTTGCTTCAGACACTAGGTTCAGCGGCGCCACCAGAGCAATAGCTCACGTTTGAACAATGCAGCCGCCACTCCCAGGGGTACCCAATATTTCTTGCTTCAGTCGCTAGATGGCGCCAAACCAAACAGCATTGCAGGTTGCCTATGAAGTGCACCTAAAAAAAAAGGCATGACAAGTAAGTATTTGTTACGCGCATTCAAAAAAATATCAAAATAAAGGTAACGCTAGCGAAACAAAAGCGCTTGCGAGACGGCGAAGCTGAGCTGCGAGGCCGCTTCTAAAAACTTAAGCGTAGAGAAAGCTACGAAAGCGAGCTGCATGCTTTGAACGCGCCGACGGAGCGCGTGCACTCGCAGAGTTCACGCGTCGTTCAGCGCGACGTGCACCCGCTCGCAGCGATCGGCTCCGCTCGCGCTTACACTGAAATGCAGTATACACAGTTCAAAGTTTCCAAGCTAGGCCGCTCGCAAGTATCAAGTCTCGCGCGACAGGAAACAGCTTCGTGGTCAACGGACACTCTCACCTGACGCTGCCACACCAAGTCGCTGCACAGTTTTAGTCAAAATAAAACGCGTTTAACGCACAAAATAATTTAATTGTAAAATTACCTCGCACAATCGAGAACTCGGAAGTTGGCTTCCACTTACTAGCCCTCTTCGTTTTGGCCTCCCGGATCTTGTGCCTTCTGCGGTTTTCTTTTCCTTGCGGGAACCGGTGCATCCTGAACCCTTTTTTTTTTTCGCGCTGTTTGAGCACCCAACGGCACTACAGCACCCCATTACGTTTTCTTTTAACGTCTCGCAGAGCTCAGAACGACCATTTTCAGCGTCGTCTCTCGCTCCACGCTAGTGGGGCGGCTGCCGGCTCGAGCGGCAAGGCACATCATGGCGGACAACGAAACTTGGAACGCGATGCGCACAGTTGCCAGACTGTTTGATCAGTGTTGCCAGACTGGCGGCTGGATCAATAGACCGCCAAACTCTCCCAGTATAAAAGGCTCTGGCCATGGCTGGGCGCCTTCTGCGCCTGCGTCATCTCTCGCAACTCTTGGCTGCTCCCTCTCGCTTTTCTTCTTCTCTCCTTTTTCTCGCGTCGCCTCGACTTTTGTTTCTCCAAGCAAGAAAACAGAAAACGAAAACAGAAAGCGTGGAAAGTTTGCAGAAGGGAATGCTGGAAGACACCGTTGCGGCTTCGGCGGCGGAGTACTCGAGGTGTTTGGCGGGTCCGGACGTAAACGAACGTAACGTGAGTATATTTTTGAATGTGAAGGTTGCAAGCACGATCCGAATCTGAGATCAGTTTGCCCGTGGCCCGCAAGATCGAGAAACAAGAGCCGACACCGACAAACCGCGACAACGTGCACATTCACGGGGTGCATCTCTGACCGGTTGGCGATCGTCGTTTGCGCCACTTTTCGGGAAGGAAGCACATACGATTGAGACCCAGCCAAAGATAGTTTCGGATTAATGCTGCATATTCTTGCGATTTGTCGGTCTTGGCTCCTTTCTCTCGCTTTAGTGAGGCGACGGCATGAACAACCATGTTTGTTTGCCGCGTTTGTTCAAATGGT
>JABSTQ010003855.1:0-76979 GCA_013358835.2 Ixodes persulcatus
GTCAAACCAAGCGCAGCGTCGGTAGCGTCAAGCCGCAAATCGCCGCTTTCTGCACGTAGAAATTCAGCGAGAGACGCTCACGCAGGCTGCACCGACCGCACCGACCGAGAAGGAATGCCAACCAGTGTTGCCAGGTTGCTGCCGTGCTTCCGCCAACTTATGCGAATTACACGACACATACTGTTGCCGGCGGTTTCAAATTTGTGCAATGATTACAAAAACTTGAAATAAAATACTTTACAGGCTTTTTGAGGTTATCTAAGTCAATAATTTTATTGTACGACTGCCTGGACAATATTATATGATGCTAAAGTGACCACCCTACCTGTTGTCACTGGGAGAGAAGTGGTCATTCCACAGCGGCTTAGGGTCGTCGATTTGCCCAAAGGCTCGTAACCGGGCCTTTGGGGTAGTGAATGACTCCAAAACGCCATTTTGACTACACCTGGTCGTCATTTTTTCTTAGAGTGTAAAAGGCAACGCCTTCATGAAGCATCATCGCCCTAACCTCGGTTTTACGGGGGCTCATTGTTCAACAACGATGAAGGCCGTCGCAGAACGAGCCCGCCTTGCTTTTCTATTTCTAGCCAAACGTTGCATCCTTGCCTCCGGCGTTTCTCTGGCACGTGGAACACGGTCATACTCAGCACGTCGACGCTCGCTCAGCCATCTGCTCTTCAGCCCAGTCGTTCCTTTTGCGAGGCATTCTGGAGACTGCGGTACATCCAGTGAGCGCCTCACTCTGCGACTAGTGCTCTATGAAACGTTTCCTGAATGAAAGTAGCACGACATGTTTGTGATAGATGTCTCAGACAGAGAAAACTAACTGAACAGGCGAACGATTTGCTTTTTTCGCCTGTCTCACTCGGGTTTCATTATGAGACACTGAGTGACAGCGTAAACGACACTGAAATAAATACAAATACTTTTGTAAAGGTGACATATTTGATTACCGTAAAACAAACTTTTTCACACACAAAAAAAAAACACGTTTTGTCGCAATATTTACGTCGCCAGACGCAATTTAGGTGGAGGCAGCACATAACAAAAAGTGCTTAGCTATCCCGCTCCGTTTCTCGGCTCTCACTGCTTGGAAAGATTACCGGCGTGTGTAATATTTGCTGCAAAATTGTATATCTCTGCCGTTGTAGACTTTTATTCGAAATATGTTTATGTCTGAGAAACAAACGGTATAGAGTCATTATTGTTCTCAAAAATATCCCGAGATCGCCTTCTCTTCGGTTTCAAACGATAACAAACATGGCGCCCAGCGTTTACGGCGAGCGGTTTCCACACCGCGTAAATCGTTTGAGTTGAATTTTTATGATTGCGAGTTTGGCGTTCACCAAGATGTTCAAGAGCTCAACCGACGTAGCTGGCAGCAAACACCAGTCGCAAGTACAAGCCTTCTAAAGCGTAGAGCGGGTGCTTGTTTGCGTAGGGGTACACTCTAAGAAATGCCTGCGGGTCAACTTACCCGCAAAACACTCAAAGCGCCAATCTCTGCGACCTACGAAATCAGCTCAGCGAAGAATGAAGCGGAACATCTGTTTAGACCTCAAAATTAAGTCTGCGCTGTGGCATTACGCAATACAAGTATGACGCTTTGAATTGCGTAATGCCACAGCGCAGACTTCATCTTTAGGTCTAAAAGGATGTTCCGCCTCATCATTCGCAGAGCTGATTTCGTAGATTGTAGGGATTGACTCTTTGAGTATTTCGCAGATAAGTAGGCTCGCAGGCATTTCTTAGAGTGTACTCGCGTAAGGAGTTCCACGTCAACTATTTTGATTTATCAGGCTTGACTTCTTCGTGTGCGCGTTTGATCCTGAATAAATGGTTCGGTTCTCGTAAAAACGGCCCTTCTACTATGAGAATCAAACATCCGTCGAGATTGCGATCATGGTTTCAGTACTGAGCGGTACCCTACACAGGAAAGAATTTGCGAGCCATTTGGCTAGAAGCAACCGGCTGTTCGCCCCGCATCAGGTTTCCCCAGGTATATTTCCGCCATTTCGCTTCGGAAGGCCCGTAGCTCTCAAGATTTGAGCAGTGCACCTCATTTTCTAGAGCGAACATTTTAGGTCGCGTTTTAATTGTGAGTCACGACGCTGATCCACCTTGCTCACGTACGCTATGCAAGAAAAACAAGAACAGAGAAGCTGAAAGGACCGCCATAGTTCTTTTGTTAATTTGTTTTAGTTTTTCCGGTCGCTTTTTACCGCATATCCACACACAAACGCTTGTATTAGACTGGATCGTGCAAAATGGAATGCTAGAACGCCTCTTTTATGATCGCGTCTTGCAAGCGTTGCAGACGGTATCAGACAGGGGCGGAATAGCAGACGGACGGAGGCGGTGGCAGACGCGGATACGCCGCTTTCATGGCCGGATCTTACGGGCGTTCCAGGTGGTGGTAGTTGTGTGTTCTAATCATACATGGGTAAATTACCTTACATATTTAATTACATTACAATTACTCTGCCAAAAAGTAGTTGATTACAATTAGAATAATTACTATATTAAAAGTAATTAACTGCAACTACGAAACACTCTTAAAAATTAATTCAATTCCTCCGCAATTACTTCACTTTGCTTTTTTTTTTATTGTGACGCCAAAGTGATCATTTTACGGCAGTTTCCTAGACCTAAATTCATTTATTCATCCCCATTCTCTTGTGTCAAGTTGAATAAATCGCATTCTATAATCACATTTCATTCCATTGAATATTATTATTTTTTTTTTATGATAGAGCACGACCATTTAGACTTGAGCGGGTTTCAGCCGAAAGATAGAGGAGGTAATATATCTGACTGAATAATACACTAACCTGCTATTATTTCTTAATTCAGCTGTAATTGTCTCTTAACGTAACGAGAAATTTCCTGCATGCTTCCGCAGGTGGGAAGCTGTCCGTCTGTTCGTTGAATAGGCCTTCAGCGACAGCGCTCAAAGTTTGCACTTCACCCTTATGTTTTCATTCGGTGCCGCTCACCTGTACAAAATACATTGCATACGAAGGCCAGGCCAGCCTTTCTTTCTCCATGATAGCGTCACGCACGAATGCGCGGACTTCTCCCGATAAGCCCTATCTTCCAAATAAACGGAAAAACTTTTTGTGAAAAAAAAAAAAAAATCAAGCCCATTGACGGCGAGCCCAACAGTCTGGAGCCACGGTTTGTAAACGTTCGGAATCTCGTCGAACGGTTGCGGAAATATTGAAAGGCTGGCAGAAATCTAAAGCATTTTGAAAACACAAAAAAAGCCGATAAGGTCATCGGTTTCATTTCATAATGAACCGCTGCGAACGTTACGAGCCTAGTCAACCATTTCAGCACTGAACGGGCAGAGTTGAGGTTCGATGAGCACTCTGTTGTCTGGGGTTGCTCCTAGCATCCACTGCAGTTCATTTTAAGGTGAAACAGAGCATAGTAACGACCTGCCGAAGAGTACCACCATACTTCAAACAAACGAACATGACATACAACAAAAGTTCCTGACCTCGCTTTTAAGATGTTAGCCTTTTTTTTTTGTTTTTCGTTTTCATTGCATAATTTTGGTAAAGAAGGTATGCCTTCGTTTAGGCTCTTTGCAGACGCCCCCACCTGGCACTGCTGCCGCCCTCCCAAGAGGCTTCTGGACAGTCTCTTGGAAAGAAAGCAGACACGGTAAATAGAAGTGCGGCGGTGCGGCCAGCAGCTCGCATTTCATTAACTATTTCTTGTAGCGTCAACGGACGCTTGCCCGCATAACCGCGAGGAGCGATGGTCAACCTTGAGGTGTGATCTTTAAGTGCGGCGCAACGTTGAAAGCGGTTCAACTGTACGTACTAGGCCGATTCGTGAGCGGAAAAACAATTAGCCTCGGCTTGCAAGATGTAGTTGCAATTATAATTCAAGTTTTGCAATTAATGCGTTTGAACAGTAATTAAATCACAATTAAAAATAATTTTGGTCAAAAGTAATGACTTAAAATTACAAATTACTCAGGAAAGTAATTCAATTACTTAAGTGAATTACTACCGGAGTGTGGTTCTAATCATAGAGTTATTACAATAAACGCTAGAGGCTCAGCTGGCGCTAGTGTCTACGGGACTTCCGGTTGCAAATTGAAGCAGACAGCATGCAGTCTACTTTTCCAGTCTTCCTGTGTATTCCTATGGGAAAACGCGCGTAAAGTTTGTCTCTTCGCCGGAAAATAACATGAATAACTTTTGTTATTTCGGTTGTACCGGATAGTATGTACCTTTATTAATATGGTGAAAGTGTAATTGCTTTAGTTACAGCATTTTTTCTTTACCACTGAACGATGTTAAACTTCGCTATATTTCAGGGCCAAACCTCTGTTCCATGGCAGGTATGTAGAAACGAGCGACGATTCTAAGCAAAATAACGATCGAAAGGAATGTAAAGTGTGTTCAAAGTTCGCCAGCATTACGTTGGTGCTTATATATTGTTAATATGCTCGTCCTGTCACTATATGAAAATGACCCCGTCGTGCATCTTTACGAGTGGGTAAAAAAACGTTCGAAACGTAAAGAATAAAGTACGTGGGCTACTAAAGGTGTGTTTTCTTATTATTTCCTATGTCGGGCAGTTTTTATCGGGCACCTGTTCTCTGGCTTCTCCCTATTTGCAAAGATTTGAACCCAGAACAAGCATCTTCGCACATATTCATGAGCAGAAAGAATAAAGTGTGATGATCGCTGGTATTGCCACGGCGAAGAAGACGAAGCGCGCGCTCTGAGAGCGCGTGCAGGAAAACGGAATGAATAAAATGGTAGCCTAAAGGTACATACTCCAACGTAACGTCGACGGGCGCGGCATAGCGCAGCGCGCACAGATACTGATTGGTCGCAGATATCGCGTTCCTGGTTGCCGGCCAATAAAAGGCGCGCGTTCTGCGCTACGCTACGTTCACTGCACTCAACGTCGGAGTATAAACAGCCCTTAAGACCGAACGCTGTCGCTTTTTGGCCGTCACGTTACAATAAGGAGTATTCACTGGGCGCCATATTAGTGGGTGCTGTCTAGAGCGCATGCTCAGAACGAGCTCCCATTAATAGGCTGCTAAGACCGGCCATTTTTACGGTGTGGAATGCACGTTGCAAAAGAACCCTGGAAGCTAGCCATCAGCACGCGCTCAGCAGTCGCGCACACAGCTATGGCCGCCAGTGAATACTTCCTATTGGTGGCAGCGGTGGGATGGCCACCGAACCTGTAATCCCCGTTCTCCCGGACGTATTCACCGGTGAGGGAAGCTTTGAGTCATAGGCAAGGCTCTTCTCCGCTTGCGCGGCAGCCAACGGTTGGGACGACGCCAAAACGTTGGTGTACCTGCCGACACGCCTCCGAGGAAGGGCCTTCCGCGTCTTCGAGCATCTTCCCGACCAAGACAAGGCCACTTTTCCCGCACTAGTGAAGGCGCTGACACTTCGTTTGGCGTCGGCGGGCCAGCGTGTGCGTCGGCGGCACAGTTTCGGTCCCGGGGTCATCAAGCGACGGAAGCCCTGGACGTCTACGCCTACGACCTTGTGGACCTCTTTGGACAGGCTTATCCAGAGATGCCACTACAGGTGGGCGACCCGATGATACGGGACCATTTCATTGTAAGTCTCCAATCCAAACTGCGTGACAAAGTCCTCGCCGCTGACCCTGCAACGTTTGAGAAAGCTCTTGAGATAGCCTCAAGGCTAATATCCATCGGGCAACTGTCTGCGACTACGGGGACACCAATACCGTGCGCCGCCGTGGGTAACACTTCAGAAGCCACTACACGCCCCACGGACGATCCCATTGCGGCGTTGACCAGCAGCGTGGCCGAACTTCGCGCCACAGTGAACAGTTTCATCGAGTCGCAGAGTCACCCCCAGGAGCACGGCCAAAGCTTTCCCCGCGGAAACACTGGAAGAAGGCCCCCACGATGTTTTCAGTGTGGCGGTACTGGCCACCTCGCAAGATCGTGTGCCAACACTGACCAGCGCGCACCACTGCGAAGTGGCAACCGTACATTTGTAAAACGTGGAAATCAGGGAAACTAAATGGCGTACCCGGGCAGAGCCCACCGGGGACGCGAAATGATAATGACTGGGCTCTTTCCTCGGGAATTCTTCCGCACCCCCAAGTAACAGTGAGCGGGAAAGTGGGCGGAATTTTCATGAACATGCTTGTTGACTCCGGTTCGTCAGCGACCATTTTACGAGGCGACAAGTGGCTTGAGCTCTCGCGCGACAACCCCGACCTTGAGTTCACTCACCGAGAGGGAGTCATTGGCCTCAACGGCGCCGCCTTCGAAGTTTGGGGAACTTGCAGCATAAACATTGAGGTTGCAAATCTCTCAGTAAGCCATCCTGTCATTGTTATTCCCGGCATCCTACATGAGTTCGTCCTGGGACTGGACTTTTTATTAAAACACCGATTCCGGGTTGACTTTAGCGAGAGAAAACTCGAACGACAAGTAGAGAGCCCGTGTGCCCAGACCCAAAGGGTTCAGTTTTCTGTCACGTCGGTCCTTCCACCGAGGACCGCGACCATCGTTCTCGGAACCATTTCACCGAATACGGCAGAGTTCGGTACTGGGCTTCTCGAACCTCGCCCGGATCTCCTTGTGAAAAAGAATACTGAAGTCACCTGGAGCGTTTTGACAGTGTCCGATAAGCTACCAGTATGTGTCATCAACCATTCCGAAGAGCCGGTCACCTTATTCAAGGGTACAAGTCTCGGAACCCTGCACGCTTTTGACCACCCTGAAGGCGAGTACTCCGCTGCTCCACTTGACAAGAGGCACGCGCAGGCGGCACGAGACAGCGTCTGCTCTGCGACGAAAAGAGAGAAATGGACACTAACCTCGCTGCAAGATGAGCTTGCCGCATCACAACACCTCCAGGGTGATCAACAAAAACTCATCGAAGGTACGCTTCTTGAATTCAAGGATATAATTTCTCAAGGGGATTGGGACTTGGGGAGAACGTCAGTTCTGACGCATTCGATCGACACTGGTGCAGCAGGCCCAATCAAAGAACCCCCGCGCCGCTTACCTCCAAACCGCCACGAAGTTGTGACCGCGAAAACGCATGAAATGCTGGACACCGGAGTAATTCGTCCTTCTAACAGCCCATGGGCTGCGCCAGTCGTTCTGGTGAAAAAGAATGACGGAAGCTTGCGCTTCTGCGTAGATTACCGTCGGCTGAACGAGGTCACACACAAGGACGCATATTCACTACCATGGATCGATGACACTGTCGAAGCCCTGAACAGTGCTAAATATTTCAGCACCATCGATCTGGCGTCAGTATATTGGCAGGTGGAGATGTCGACGGGGTCTCGAGAGAAAACCGCGTTTGCCACACATCAAGGACTTTTCGAATTTAATGTCCTTCCATTTGGGCTGTGCAACGCTCCTGCGACGTTTCAACGGTTGATGCAAATGATCGTGGGAAAATTTGACTTCAGTCTTTGTTATCTCGACGATCTTATCATCTTCAGCAAAACGGAAGTCGAACATGTCATGCACCTTCGACAAGTTCTGAAGGCGTTGAGAGATGCAGGTCTCAAGTTGAAACTTTCAAAGTGCCGCTTCTTCAGCAACAGCGTTTTGTACCTGGGCCACAAAATTTCGGCTACGGGAATCGGAACCGATGAGACGAAAACAGAAAAGGTCTCGAAGTGGCCACAGCCTTTAAGCGTCGAGGATCTTCGCTCATTCTTAGGACTTGCCTCGTACTACCGGAAATTTGCTGCAAACTTTGCCGGCATCGCGGCCCCGCTTCACAAATTGTTGGAGAAACAAGTTCAATTCGTCTGGACACAACAGTGCCAAGACTCCTTCGAAGAGCTCAAACAGTGCCTCACGAACTCTCCAGTTCTGGGGTTTCCAAATTTCGACCTACCCTTTATCCTCGACACAGACGCAAGTGAAAACGGTATCGGCGCGGTACTATCCCAAGTACAGGATGGGAAGGAGAGGGTAATCGCCTACGGCAGTCGTACCCTCACGAAGCCTGAACGCCGCTACAGTGTGACCAGGAAAGAAATGCTGGCCCTGGTTTATTTCGTTCGTTACTTTAGGCACTACCTGCTTGGACGGCGATTCACCTGCAGGACGGATCACAGCGCGCTTCAATGGCTACACAGCTTCAAAGAACCGGAAGGCCAAGTCGCCCGCTGGATTGACCAACTCAGCGAGTATGACTTCATCGTCTCGCATCGGCCGGGAAAGCAACATGGTAATGCAGATTCGTTGTCCCGACGGCCTTCCCCGGCGAATGAAGGCCAACATGTCGCGCTCATGACAGTTGCACAGTCTTCATTCACCATGACAGACCTTCGAGAAGAACAACGACGTGACCCGCAGCTTTCGCCCATCATCGATGCCTTGCTTGCAGGCACGCCGGCAGGAGAGATTCGTCGATGCAGCGCGGGAGTGCTCTTTCGCAACCGGCAGAAGCTAAGGCTTGTCGACGGCTGCCTCATGTGGGCAAAAACACCAGAATCAACCCCCGTTCCCGTGATCCCCGAGACATGGATACCGCTGACCCTAGACTCCATTCATGATGCACCGGGGGGCGGGCATCTTGGGCGCGCCAAGACACTGAAGAAGGCCGCAGAAAGGTTTTTTCTAGATTCGAATGGCACCAAGTGTAGCCGACTGGTGCTCGAGATGTGTTAAGTGCTCCGCTCGTAAGACACCAAACCCCAGACCACGAGCACCACTGATTCAGGAAGCGGCCACCTTCCCTTTTGAGCGCGTGGCTATTGACATCACTGGTCCGTTCCCAACGACAGAAAGAGGCCACAAGTACATCTTGGTGGTGAGCGACTATTTCACTCGATGGGTTGAAGCGTTCCCTCTGAAAACTCAAGAAAGCAAGGAGGTCGCCAACAGCCTCGTCCACAACTTCTTCAGTCACTACGGGATACCATCAGCACTACACTCTGACCAAGGCAGAACTTTCGAGAGCAACGTCTTTCAAGAAATGTGCTCAATTCTGGGCATCCGAAAAACAAGGACCTCCCCTTACCACCCCCAGTCGGACGGATTGGTCGAGCGATTCAATCGCACGCTGATGAACAGCTTCAGTGCGTATGTCAATGAGACACAGACTGACTGGGACATCAAGCTCCCTCTCGTCATGATGTCCTATCGCTCGAGCGTGCATGAGTCGACTGGTTACAGTCCTTATTATCTGCTCTTCGGTAGGAACATGAATATCCCAGCTGATATGCTACTCGACGTGCACGGCCACACTAACATGGCGTCGATGTCCGGTTACGAACAACACGCATCGCGTCTACGGACATCATTACAAAAGGCTCGCGACCATGCAATCGTGAACGACATGAAAGCAAAGGATGCACAGAAGCGCCACTACGACAGCACGATCAGTGAAGAAGACTACGAACCTGGCGACAGAGTTCTTCTACATTCACCCGCTGTGCCGCGAGGACAGTCCTCAAAGTTATATTTGTCATGGTTGGGTCCATATGTAGTCCTCAAGAAGCTACCTAACAACGTGTACAGAATATAGGAAGAAACAGGAAAAAGAAAGCGGCGGGTTGTAGACCACAACCATTTGAAGCGGGTAGCCGATGGGAAGGAGCCAGTCTTGTTGCCTGCCAGGACGTTATCACACGTCACGGATAACAACCTGCCTCCACCTGCACCTGCACTCAAAGACTTCCCGGATATAATAATTACAGAAAACGAAGATAATAGAGAGTTTTAGAATAGGGGACCCCAAAGCTTGGGGGCCCCAAAGAAATAGGGGCTCACCACTGCGCATGCGCAGAACCCAAACTCTGTTTGGGGGTTTGGGTTGGCGCTTGGGCCCCCAATTGCTTGGGGCCGGGTTGCGTCCGCAAACATGGCGGCGCCCTTTCCGCTCGCTTCGGAGCGAATTCGTCATGGTCGCTGCAGTATTAGGCAATTTCATTGCTAATGAATAGTGCAACCGGCTTTCGCTTTGCTTTATCTCGCTCAAATCACAAAGAATGAGCGGTGGGCTCGCCCCATTTTAAAGATTGTCCCTGAGTCTGGCCGTTCCTAAGCCTAAAGAAACGCGGTAATCGTTGACGTGGCAACGTATGGCTACTCCGTGGCTCCGAGTGGATTTCGTTCGTGGCACGATACCTGCAGCTTGAAAACAAGTATTTCAAGGCTTCAAAGTCGCTCCAGCTCAGATCTCAATAGTGCAGCTGCTCGCAGAGTATGCGCGCTCGCGTTCGTCTCAGTCTCGGCATTGTTGAAGGCCTAAATCTTCGGCTGCAGACGGTCAAAGCGCACACAAACGCCCAAAAAATTCGAAAACGAGCCCTACCTAATACAGCGCGCAAGCACAGGAGGAAGAAAAATAGAACACAGGAAAGAGCACTGACTTCCAACTTATGTATTGTGAAAGAAAGAGAAAGAGGAAGCTTCAGACATGAAGCCCACGCGCACCCAAAAGGTAAAAAGAAGAAAGAATAAAAACAGATACATTACAAAGTTGCAGTAGAAAAGGAGAAAACTGACATTATAATAAGGTACTGCGGTGGGCTAGTTGGTTCATACTTAGTGTTTTAACAGCGCAAAGACGACAGGAAGAGAGAAGAGAAGAGGACAGGACGAGCGCTGACTATCGCATCAGTTGATAGTCAGCGCTCGTCCTGTCCTCTTCTCTTCTCTCTTCCTGTCGTCTTTGCGCTGTTAAAACACTAAGTATGACATTATAAGGTCACGACGAAGAAAAGATGAGAAAAAAGAAGAAAGAAAAACAACAACGTGGGCTTCATGTCTGAAGCTTCCTCTTTTTCTTTCTTTCACAATACATAAGTTAAGAGTCAGCACCCCTTCCTGTGTTCTGTTGTCTTCCTCCTGTGCTTGTGCGCTGTTTTAGGTATGTCTTCTAAGTACCAGCTAGCTCAACTCTCTATGTTACTACGAGAACAAGCGCCAAATTAGAGCGCTACGGATTGGATTGTTTTGGCTACACCCGAAGCGGGATGGCCGAACGAGTCGACGCCGATCCAAGGCCAGAAGAAAATGGCGGAAGAGAAGGCCCCCGCGCGCGTTCGCTTCTCGATCGACGATGACATTTATGTGCTAAGCAAAGTGTGCGCCACTAACCCATTCCAGGATTCCAGGAGATGGACTTCAATTGCTGAAAGGGTCTCCGAAGCAATCGGAAGAAATTTCTCCACGCGGGCCATCCGCGACCGGGTCGACCTGCTGCTGGCACAGTTTAATATGAAACACAGATTTCCCGGTGACTTTTGGTAACGTAACAACAAAAAAAAAAACGTGTCTGTGTGAACAAGTCTTTAGCCAGGGAGTAGCAATACGTTACCATGTCAACAGTTACGACGTATGTTTAGGCTTAGGAACGGCCAGAATCAGGTACGATCTTTAAAATGGGGCGAGCCCACCGCTTATTCTTTGCGACTTGGGCGAGATAAAGCAAAGCGAAAGCCGGTTGCACCATTCATTGGCAATGAAATTGGCTAATGCTGGAGCGACCATGACGAATTTGCTCCGAAGCGAGCGGAAAGGGCGCCGCCATGTTTGCCGGCGCAATTCGGCCCCAAGCAATTTGGGGGCCCCACGCTATTTTTCGAATTTCACGTTGGGGGCGCGCGCCAACCCAAGACACTGGGTTCTGCACGTGCGCAGTGCTAAGCCCCAATTTCTTTGGGGCCCCAAAGCTTTGGGACCCCCTATTATATAACTCTTTAAAACTGTCGTGCTGCTTCAGCTACAGGATGGGCTAAAAGCAAGCTACGCTTACCAGCGTCGTGCCTGTGACCGGGGAAAGGCCCGTCGAATTCGCAGATAATTCCATTGGCGCACATGATAGCCTGCTATTTGAGGGCGGGCACTCTCTTGTGACCAGAGAAGAAAATCTTCTGATTCAGAGACGGTCGGCAGATGGGTCTTGCTGTGCCGTTCCAACTGGTGTTACCCTCCCTATTATTTGTACCGCAAGCCACAATAAAGTATCGTTTCAGCGTAAATGCTTTCCGTTTTAATAATTTTTCACTGTTAAGAAGTTCGTTCCTTGTCCACAATGGCGCTGCGTGCGAAAAAGGCGAGCGTGCCGCGTTGCGTCGTCACAAACCCTATTCTATAAGCACGCTGCGTGAGGTGTCGTTGCGTTGGGTACCCCAAAGCGTTGGGTTCCCCAAAGCGTTGGGGCCCCCTATTCTAAAACTCTCTAATGACCCGGCTCCTACTCCCCCAGCAGTCCCCGACTACCCAGACATAATAGACCTTGAAGGTGATGATCTGTACTTCGATGCGGTCGAACGTCTACCACCGGTACAAGCAGCCGAGGATCCGCAACTGGCTGACGCTCTGGAGAACCCACCGCTGTTAGACATGCTCGACAACGAGCTTCACGTCGACGACCAAGCAGAGGAAAACGGGGACCAGGGCACTGACGGAGGCCAGCACAATACGCCGCCAGCGAACGATGCCGACCTCCTGGACGACGATCAACTTCCAGTCATTCTTTTGCCCCCCGATGACGTCACTCCAACGGACTTGCCCGTAGACGTGCCACAGCAGGCAGAGCCAGAGAAGCGATACATCCTTCGGCCACGAGAAACATTGAGTCGACCCGCGCGGTATCGCGATGTGCCCCTAGCGTGAGAAGTCTAGTGCCGGGACGGCAACTTCCTCGTGAAGGGGGATAGTGTGATGATCGCTGGGGTGCTATGTTGCGCTTTTTGGACTCCCAGGAGACTTGGAAGAGGGAAGTGCCGTCAACGACTAGAGAAACGCAGATTGGATGTTGACAGAAGAAAACAAAATCAACATCCAATCTGCATTTGCTGCGTTGTTGACGTCACTTCCCTCTCCCTAGTCTCCTGGGAGTCCAAAAAGCGCAACATAGCCCCCCTGGTATCGCCACGGCGCAGAAGACGAAGCGCGCGCTCTGGGAGCGCGTGCCAGGAAAACGGAATGAATAAAGTGGTAGCCTAAGACCGAACGCTGTCGCTTTTTGGCCGTCACGTTACAAAAGCAGTACTTATTTATTGCAAATCGAACTATATTACGCGACTTTAAATTTATTTTGATCGTCTGCATGCACAAGGAGTTACTTATCCATTGTTACTGCGTAGTTCTTGCCGTCTCTCTTGGTTTTCCACATGTCATTCGTTCGTTTGGCATGTATATCCCCCATGCTGGAAAGCGCCGACGCCGTGTTCGCGCTAACAGTGTCCGACAGTGCACATAAATACACGTACGAAGTGGTTTTAACACCGTTTTTCATGCCACGAATTTTAAATAAAAATGCTGTAACTGACCAATTATTTCGTCTGCGTGACTGAGAAATGTTCCAATGTGCCTAGTACGTGCAAATTATTCGTGATATTTGCTCTTATAATCGAGCGCAGAGAGAAAATGCACTCGCTTTTTCCCATAGAAATGCATTACCGGAAGTCAATTTCTGACTGCTTGCTGTCTGCTTCAAAATGCAACAGCACACTAGCGCCAGCTGAGCCTCTAGCGTTTATTGTAATAACTCTATGGTTCTAATAGCAGACGATGTATACGCTACCGCGAGTCAGCCTTCACAACTAGCAGACGGTGCCAGACGGCATACGAATCCCACCAGACGTCGCGACCGGGAGACACTAGGCTCGCGAACGTGTTCAGCCGAGCAGCCGAGGCAATCAAGTATAGGTGGGTAGGTAATGGGTGGGGCCATCGTTCTGTGGGCGGAACCTAGAGCGGGCGGTGAACTTCACTTAAATTGCGCCTAGCGTCATAAATTATGCGCAAACAAATGTTTTTTGTTTTTTTTTCAGTTTCTTTTTTTTTGTAATTTACGTGCGTTAAATTACTTATTAACTTTTATTAACGCAGGGTGTGACATATAATAGTTATGCTCTTGCTTCCTGATTCGTTCGTCGTTATTTATTTTATTTTTTATAGGCCGATAGCTCAATCTTATTGGCTGCGCGGAGTTAACAAAGAACTCGGGAATCGCCCCGCCCTGTGCTCCGTCAGCGATTATAAACCCTTTCCAGCGCTAGTCACCCCGGGCGAAAAATGCCGAGTTACTGAGCTGTGGACGCCTGCGCGTGCGTCTGACACACCGTACAACGGAGCCATGCACAGCGCATGTTCAGAAACCGTTCCACAAGCCCAGCACACAAAGATGGCAGCGCGCAGAAAGCGATTTTCGCAAAGGTCTTTAGCGCTGGCATACGGTCAGACATAAACGTGGAACGCAATATCGTAGACAAATTTGCCTGCCGGATTACCGTTCTCTGCCTGGGCACGTATAAGAGCGGAACAATAGGTGAGCGGCGTTTGACAACTTCCGGTTCCTTAAGAAATTTTCTTTCACTAGTGGTAAGCGACGACAATAAGCTGCAAGCCTGTGCAAGCATAATTATGAAACCTCCAGACTGTAGTTTTCAGAACCATACTTAGACAGCCTTGCAGATGATCGTCATCGTTTGTCAAAAGCTTAGCAAAAATTCCTAAGGAACCGGAAGTGGCCAAACGCCGCTCACCTATTGAGATCGCAAACTATGTCCTACTCCGTAGCAGAAAGCTGCAATATGCTTTCTTGGCGGTCTCGATACTATTATTTGTTATTTCGCAAAAAAAAAATGTTCTGAATTTATTTGGATGAAAATGCCGCCAAATTCCGGTCTATAGATGCTCCTTGAGACAAAGCGGTGCCTCCGCAACAACCTCGAATAAATTAACGTTACTTCTAGTTCTCGCTGACGTCTATGACTGGAAATACCACAAAACGACCTGTTGCACGCCGTCTGCGAAACAGACAAAAAAAACAAAAAAAACACGCGATTTCAACATGTTTATTTTGTGTATCACGCTTGATTTCGGATATATTAGACTAATTCCGAAGAACTAGTATTAGGGGGGTCCCCTTTTGGAGGGCGTTTCGCAGGCCAGAAACCAAAATTTACCCCCAGCTTCACTTAGGCTGCTGCACGCCAAAGAATGAATCAATAATAGACCCTTTCCCGAAATTGTGAAATGATGCACAGATTATGCGTAGCCGCCATTAGTCGGTCTCATCGCTTCCCGCGTGAACCCTGTGATTGATTCCGAGTTCGCGCCGAAGCACTGACTCATCACTCGTGTGGAATCCGTTTCGATCCGAGCATACTCCGAATGCTGACGAAGCGCTCGTGACCAATGCGCGCTCACAGGGCACGACCAACTAATGGCGCCCGCACGTATTCTATGCATCATTTCAAAATTTCCAAAAAGGGTCTATAAGCCACGTCCTGCGTTTCTTAGACTGACAGCGACTATACACCAACATGCTGTTCACAAAAAAAAAAGTCCGCGTTTGCCCACACCATGTGTGGGTACTGCGCATGCGCAGTAACAACAGTAGCGCCACCGCAGCGGCGTGGCGTCAGAGAGTTGTTGAGTTGGTGCATACCACCGCGAGACTTGTAAAGGTGACCGTCAACCATATCGCGGTGGAACGATGCCGACCGTCATAATTAGTGCGACAGTCGAAATAAACCGACAGGAGAGAGTTTTAGGGGACCGTTTTTGCACATCCGATACGGTACGATGGGTTCTCCGGTATAAACTGCGCATGCGCGACGTTACTGCTGCCTGAGCGTAGTCCAGTGTCCGAAAACCGTAAGCTGTGATCATGTGGTCAAAGCGGCTCACATCACAAGCGTCTCGATTCGTTTATAGAATGGCTGTTGCGCTGTGAGAAGAGGCTTGCCGAAGCTTCAAACGGGAATAAAAGCATTCCTGGTTGTGCCTGGAAGAAATGTCATGGTGGCGGTGAGAGATTCATGCCGAATTCATGACAAATAAAACAGAAGACAAACAAAACGTGAACAAAACACCAACGCTTTCTTAGAATCATACTGTTCGTTTGTCTCAGTTTGCGGAGATGTGGCATAGCTCAGTTGGTCAAAGCGTCGCTCTCACATTTTGATAAAGGCGCCGACAACACGTGTTCAAACCCTGTCCGATGAACCAGCCATTAGCCATTAATGATTAACGGCGTCCAGGATTTGCGGCGTGGAGTGACGATGAGCTACGCCGACTTTGTGGAAGCGCAGTTGACGTAACACATGCACTTCTTCCATCAACGCGAGGTCGAACGTCCCTATAGTCTTGCCGTCAACAAATATTCCCCTTTTGGCGGTAGCCAAGTCAAATAAAGGGACTTCTAAGTTTTTCTCGCCAAACCCATCGTCAGAAAGTTCTAGCGCCATGATTGCTGCCAAGATTGTCTGCTCCTTTAGCAGACGAAGTGCTCAGTCACGGTGGGGACGCCGCATGCCACATTTAGCGCTCCCATTCCAGCAAAACGAGACAAAATATGGTTAGTTCCACAAATTTGGCTTCAGGCTATTTATGAAAAGGGAAATGTTTCTCCTTCAGTTGTGTGAAATTACCAAACACCTCTTCTCAGAAAAAACATGTCCCCTCTTACCAGGTGCTGATTCTTGGGAGAGTTGGTCTTAAAGCGCAATCATGTTTTCCCTCTTTACCCGCTTTACGAAGCCATTTCGCATTTCTGTTACCAGGGGGAGCGACCTGCACCGATCGAACCGCGTCTGCAAATGGGTTTTCAGACGCGGTTCTCTAAAAGCCGTTTCGTCGAAAACGATCAGTCCGCGCCCCTATCCGAGGTACCGATCGTTTAGTCTATCGACCGTGTTTCATTCTGGTTCCCTAAATCTCTCTAATGATGGCCGTCATCCATGCGTACGACGGTACTCCGTTTCAGATTAAGTGCGACCCAATCACACATATAATGAATACGCCGTGATCCTGCGCTTGTTTGCTTTTTATCTGTGCGTGATTGGTTTAACCCCAGCAAACTCACAATGGCGGCGCGAAAGGCATGACGATGCATTTTGACGCGGCTTCATTGACTCCATCGGAGCGTTGGCTGCATGTGGTCGGACTAAATGTGAAAAGGAGTATAGCACCTCGCTGTTTCTGGGGTAGACGTAGAATGAAGGATGCATCCCTCTCGGTAGCACTTTCGTCTGGTCCTATATTGCACTTAATCACAATGTACCGAGGTCTTCGTTGTACATAAGACCAGTTTATTATTTCAGGGTGTTCACAAAGTCCTCCCTCAATCCAAGGTCCTATATTATATTTTCGTTGTCCTCAGCATAAACAAAAAAGGTTCCTGTCGTGCTGTTATTTAGCGTTAACAACGCAATTTGTAGGCCTCTTTTTTTCACCCTAACATGCTGTTATCAATATGTGATTATCGTTCTAAAATAATTCGAAAGAAGTAACTCAATTACTTTCTTATTCTGAAACGGTAACACTTTAGCTCAAAATCAAAACTACTACATATACAGGAACACAGCGCGTTCTTTGAGAATTCCGATTTAAAGCAAGATGCCGAATTCTGGCATGGGGCTATCTATGCCTACCAAACGTAACGTCATTACTGAAATACTAATTGTGCTGGAATAACTCCTAGTTTGTGAGCGTCCCTAATGAAAAGCAATGTCATTCCATCGATGTTCAACAAATCTCATTATCAAGTTAATGATCCACGCAAATTACACTTTTCATTATGCGAGCAGTGCCCGAAGTTCTCCACACGTATTTACAGTAGGATTAACATCTACTATGGTTTACCAAGCAGTGCAAAACGTTTACTTACTATACGAAACTCCCTAATTCTACACCCGTAAAAAACAAATAGCCTACACTGCTGGCAAATATTAAACAAACGTATATTTCTAAAGGAGAATGAGTATATTTCAGACGCTCCGCGCACCAGCCGCGCAAAACAGCCGGTGCTCCATATTCCAAAACACTAGCTCTGACATAACATTGACTGCAGAAGTATCTACAACACCACTCGGTACGTCGAATATGTGTTTTGCTTTCCTTAGTTTGAAAGCTCAAAACTGGACCCGTATTGAAATTGAGGAATTGTATATCAGTTTTCACTTTAATCAACCATGTAGTTGATTGTTTCGTAACGAGCTTCAGTAAGTATCGCGTCTCTGTACTGCAAATCCATAACCGAACTAATCGGACGCCGCGTAAAAGAGATATTCGCCTTATTAATTGGTTCTAACCGAAATTCCGATGAACAATGTTCTAACAGTGTAGCAACAGCAGCAAAATGGCGCCTTCGACTCCGCCGAAGGGTTTTACGCAGCCTGGTAGGAATAACTTAAAAAAGGGCCTTACAGAAGTCATGCAAATGCAGAAGAGTATTTCGCTAAGAAACTTAGTTACGTGCATCAGCTAATTCAAGCTAGAAGAAGCAAGTTATGTTAGTGAAAAGATAAGCTACGAAACATCGGCCTCTTTATTCTGAAGCTTATAATCGTTTAGATTCTAGATTGATAAAAATGAATAATATGATGAGGCCAGTACGAGTACATCAATTTACCCGGGGTCTTCAGCGACTACTAAAAAAACCACGGAGTGAACGCAATACACATCGGAAACGAGAGGAATTAAAATTTAACTAATATTCGGTAGTGATGTACACGTTTCTCAGCCTCTACTATGCTCTTTGAAACGAAGAGAACGTTATTGAGCATGCGCTCTGCTAGCCTTGCCTGTAGAGCTCTGGATCTCGTGGCCGGTCGCGGGAACAGTAGCTGGTCGGCGTAAACGGTTTACGAAAATTTCCTATCGCCTCTCTGGCGTGGGCTTTCGTTTCACGTGCTCTGGAACGGCAGCTCCGCAAACATGTTTGTCGCTATGTTATTCAATCTAGACTGTCCAAAATATTCGTTATCTAAATTACAAAAACTGTCAAGAAGATATTCGGTTAAATGGAAGTCAGCTGCAGTTAGTGCACACGAGGAGGTACACAAAGCTTTCCGGAACGTGGCAAAAAAACAAGGTAAAATATTCACGGCAACTCAGCTATTGCAGTCTTCTTCAGTGCAAATCGCTCTTGAGTATTTAATGTGATAATGACGATCCTTCTCCCGCTTGAGGAGCAACCTGTAAAGCTCTTCGCGATTTTTTTATGTACTAGGGTTGTTCAAGGTTGAGAGGGAGTTTTGTCCATAAGAAATAGCTGAGCAAGTGTAGCACAATAAAGGCCGGTTCTCACATGCAGAAACTTCTGGAGGACGTTAATATAATCTGTTTCCGATACCCGAACCTGGAATGGCGTATTTCACGTATCCGTACCATTTCCGCCCATTATGGCGGCGGGCAGTGTCTGTATCTCTGTAGCAACAGTGCGTGCTCAAATTTCTACTAAAGAATAAAGTTAAACCGGCCAATATTTTTCAGGTTAAAGTTATACCAGCTGAAGATTGCAAGCACGATATCGGAAACAAACGAGGTCACAGACGAAATTGTACGAACTGTGTCAACAGTTCGGCGAACGATGACAACCTGTGGTCGATGAACCACGCGGCTACGTTCCACCGAATGCAGTCTCGCGGCCTAGTTCTTTGTAGACCAAAAAAAAAAATCACGGAGCTGCCAAAACAATGGCCGCAGTACCTGGACGCGCACCTGGAATACATTGGAAAAGCTTAAATGGTGCATGTCGGATTTTTCATTTTATCTGCGAGAATAAAAGTCGTGGTCAACCTTGAATGACCCTTGTATTAGAGAAACCTCTCAGAACGTACAATCCCCACGCTTGTATCATATCGATGCCCGTATGGCATGAAATATCAGAATTTAAGCAGGGGTGTGCGAAATTTCAACTCGAATCGAATTTGGATCGAGTAGCGCCGAATATTGGCCAGAAAGGCAAATGTCAAATGGAATACGAATACAAAAGAAAAAAAAAAACAATTGCAATGTTCAAAAGACTGGAATGCAAAAAAAAAAAAGCGGAATAGATGAGGAAAAAGAGCTCCACGAGTTTAATCTCCTTCAGGACACACGGAACGAAAAGAGGCTAGCATAAATAAAACCGGTGTAGATTATTACACTTAAACAACAAAGGTAAGACAAATCTCACAAATGAGTCCACCCATTCCCGTGTTGAGCAGCAGCGTACTTGGCAAATTGGAGGAAACGGCTGAACCATTTGAAACGTGTGAGGCCTTGCGCTGCTCTGGCACCTCCCTCGACGCCGCGGGAAGCGACGGGTTAGCGCAATGGGACTGTTGAATTAGGGATGACGTCTGAACTCCTTAATTTATTTGCCGTAATATGGACGTAAGAATCAAAAATAGCTTTGTAGTTTACATAGCTGTCCTCAGGTGATGTAAGATTTTTGAATTCAAAATAACGACGTGTGTGATTAACGGGTTTTCGTCCAGCGCATCCAAGATGCTGGGAGCATGACTAAACTTCGTTCGAGAAATGCAAGAAACAAGCTAGTTCGATCGAAATGTGTTAGTCAAGGCTTCTGAATGCAGGTTTGATTTAGACCCAACAAAGGCAGGGGAACATTATTTCACCATATGAACAGCGCTCCCAAAAAAAAACATTTTTTTGCCAGCAGTACTCATATTCGATTGTATCAAAGTACTCGACGAAGACTCGAAAACTTGTAATTCAAAACTCAAATCCAATTATTCCGACAATTCTTATTCGATTCGAATTCGAAGATTCCCACAACCCTATTGTTAAAACCTGAGTTTCCTCTTGCTAGGCTATTTTGCTTCACACGATGAATAACGAGTCTTAATTGATAGGGCGAAGCGTACCTAGGGTGTGGCAAGGGGGGCATATGTGTGCGCCGCATGAGAGGGGGCGGGGGCGGCGATGCCCGACGAGGGAAGTCTGAGTTAAGAGCGTACTAAGGGCGCAGCGGGCCGAAAGCTTTGTGCAGTTGTGTGTATTACCTCTAATGCACTGAAAAGGGAAACCTTGTGACATCGCGAAAAGTGAAGGGGGAGGGGGGGGGGGGGGGGGGAGGTCGAGATATTATGTTTTTGGTGAGTAGCTCGGTAGAAACATTTGGGAAGAACTGCAGTAGTAGAGACCGGTAGGTCAGAGCGCTCCTTGTACTGGATGCCGTCAATGCCTTGCATACATAGGCTTTGACGCCTCGGCGGCCGCCGTATTTTGGCACGAGGAGAGCGCTCTGCACTATAGTGCTGCTGCACAATAGTGTTACTGCACTGCTTCCCAAACCTTTCTGCCCTACTATACTTACCAAAAACATAATATCTCTACACCCCCCTCCCTCCCCCCCCCCCCCCCCCCCCCCCCCCGCTTTCGCTTCTCGCGATATCACAATTTTTTTCAGGGCATTAGCGGTAATACACAAAACTGACGCTGAAACGTCATTTGCCAGTTGATATATTAAACTGGCGAATAAAAAAATAAAAAATGCGCAAGCCCACAGGATCGTTTCTAATGTCTATAGTCGGCTTGTTTCTTAGAGCACAGTTTCACAAAACAAGGGCGGTGTTTAAACACCGCCATTATCGGTTCCGACTTGATGTTGAGCTGCGACCTTTACCTTGTTTTCATTGACGTCACGGCAAAGGAAACAATTTGATATTTTTTAAAGCATTCGCACTTCCTGACTCCTCTTGGGGTCGCGACCACAGTTAGGGAAACACAGCTCTGCTGTTTTCTGTTTTCATCTAAACAGAATTGTCTGTTTAATGGGCGCCTCCCAGTCTGAGCATGCTGGCGCCACCACGCAGTATAAGAAACAGTGGTGGCTGCGCCGCTTCGTTGCTTTGAGAAGCTTTGCACAAAATGTTGCGCAAAAACGGCAAAACTTCCGAGTCATGAAAAGCCAAGAACAATACCATTACCGGAGCAGCTGCAAAGAGTAAAACCGATCGCAACCGCAGCCCGTCCCCGTGAAAGACTGCAAGCGCCTGGGTTTCTTCTTGTCTTTCTGAGGAGGTACTAAAAAGTTTAGCAGATGCGGACTTGCCAGCTCCTTGTTTTGCCCGGTATTTGGAACAAAGTATTGATTTGCACAATATCGTGTTCAAAAAAGACTGCCAAATTTAAAAATGAACTTTCACGATGCTGCTCTAATATAAACGAGCTTTAAAATTATTCACTTGATGAAGGGTTTCGTTTCTGCGAAGAATGAGGAACTTAAATTAAAAATCGTCTGAGACGACAAACAAAATTACAGGAGGTCGCTTAAAGGGGCACTCAAGCGGTTTTTGGGGAAGCTACTTTTTGGTGCGATGGCGTTAAGGAAGTGTCAGTGAATGAGTATCTTCAGTTTTAGAGGCAGAACCGCCTATTAATCACGCAGGAATAATATACGTGCGGACTCTTTTCTGTTCCAGCGCCGACCAATGAAATCATCGTATGTTTGAAAATGTTGGCGGCCTTTCTTTCCCCGCTGCGTTGGAAACAACCGCAGCGACAGACCAATCACAGGCCGAGGAGAACTCGTTGCGCGCGTTGCATGCCGGTCGTGGGCATGGCGTCGGTGGTGATCGTTGGCGTGGTGGAAGCTCATCGTTCCGCTTAAAAGCGCTATCCTTGACTGTGAATTTTCGTCGTGTGTCGCTATGATAACCCAGCACGTGCTAGAAGGGAAGATCCACCTACTCGTGCGGTGATGTCGTGGCGGCACTCTCAAGACAGCAGAAACGCCCGTGCGTCGTGTTTGTTAACTTCGACTACAGTGGTGCTTTCTAAGCATTTGTGTCCTCGAACATCGCCCGGAATTCTCATTTGGCGCATTTCATGCGTGTGTTCAAGTTCAAGGTATTACTGGCGCATACCGTATAAAGGATTCGAAATTTCATGCGTTTTCATCACCGGAGAAAAGTGATTAGTGTTAGCAATCCTGAACGCTCGCAACGTCTATCTGATCACGAAATTATATTTCTACGTTGCTATATCGCTACTAAGATTGCATCGTCTTTTATAATCGTAGAAAAGGCGTGTGGCGATATTTGTACTATTGGCAAAGTCGTGTATTAGAGTCGTGATCGTCCAAGACGGCTTACTGAATCTTTTTCTTTCATCCACTGTACCCTGCAAGCCTATCACGAAAAAAAAAAAGAAATAAAGCTTTAGGCTATAGAAAACTGTATGTCAATAGACCAACTCAACTTGCTGACGTCATACGACCGCGGTGGCGCTGCTGTCGGTACTGCGCATGCGCTAATGCTTCATTCCTCCCAAATTTGGCTTCTGCGCATGCGCAGTGCCCACACCTGTTGTGGGCAAAGCGGGCTTGTTTGTAAACAGTGTGTTGGTTTATATTTTGTTACGGCATTGAGTGGCAGTGCGTCCCCTTTTTAGAGGCGCCGCTGAAACCCCTTACAAAAATGATTTCAGACTTTCTGATGAAAATGTGTTGACTTCTTGTCGACTCTGGTTACTTCCTTTTGACTTTGACTTTCTGTTGACATTGTCAACAGGAAGTCAACACACCTCTTGAAGACTCCGTGGTGAAAATTTTTGTTGACTTCCTGTAGACATATTTATCAGAAAGGCTGCAGACTCTCTGCTGACTGCATGTTAAAAAATATATGTTGACTTCTTGCAACCCATTTCAACATAAAGTCTGCAGACTTTCTGGTGCTTCCATGTTAAGTTTTTTTGTTGACTTCCTGCAGCCATATTTATCAGAAAGGCTGCAGACTTTCTGCTGCCTGCATGTTGAAAAATATATGTTGACTTCTTGCAATCCAGTTCAACATAAAGTCTGCAGACTTTCTGGTGCTTCCATGTTAAGTCTTTTTGTTGACTTCCTGCAGCCATATTTATCAGAAAGGCTGCAGACTCTTTGCTGCCTGCATGTTGAAAAATATATGTTGACTTCTTGCAACCCAGTTCAACATAAAGTCTGCAGACATTCTGATGCTTCCATGTTAAGTCTATTTGTTGACTTCCTGCAGCCAAACTTATCAGAAAGGCTGCAGACTCTCTGCTGCCTATATGTTGAAAAATATATGTTGACCTTTTGCCACCAATTTCAACATAAAGTCAACATAGGAGCCGTATTTGTGGTTGTTGTTTTAGCGACTGTCCCGAATTATTATTAGATGTACCAATGCTTTCTTGTAAGAGATATCGTCCACCACCTTCAAAACACTGTTTTTCCTTTGATGGACTCTCGAGGAGAAGATCAAATACTTAAAACCTTAATAAGTGTTAAGGTGGTCACCGGCCAAATGAATTCCTTCAATATGTAGGCTATATAAGGCTCTGGAGCAGTCAAGGGGACTGTGTTTCAGGTGTTCAGTGCTTCAAAGTGTTTGTGTTTGTGTTCGTTTCTAATGAGTAGTTCTCGGATGTATGTAGTTCAAATAACACAGCGACACCATTTACTAACAAAACTAAAAAAAGAAAATCGCGTTTTTTTTTCTTTTTACGGAATTTTGCTGCAGCCAATTTGGAAGAGGCTCTGGCGACACAGAGACTAAAATGGTCTGGTGCCAATGAATCGCCTTGGAGTCACAAGGTTGTCTTATGCTAGAGGTTTAGCTTTTCAGTGGAGTGTCAACAAAAAGTTGACACCTAGGCGCCAAGAAGTCTACTGCCTTTCTAATGAACTTTGGGCCAAACGGCTCCTGGAAGTCAAGTCAAAAGCTAAATACAATGTGCAGAAAGTATGATGGAAAGCTGTTGACATTTAATACCTGTGTTGACGTTTTTCAGCAGACGTTCCACAAAAAAGAATTACACTTTTTTGTAAGGGACAGCTGACGGCGGCGTAGAAGCGGTCGTCGTGCTGACGACCCGCTGCGCTTGTTGCAGTGGTTGCTGGTGTGTGCACGCGCGCCGCAGAGCAGTCGTTCCGGCTGCAACGGACGCAGTCGTAGGTAACGCGCTCGTTGCACATGTCAGAACCAGCCTCCTCCCGAGGCGAAAGTCAACGTGGCGACATCGTTTGGCATCACGTACCAGAGGTTACGCAGCGATGCCAAACGTTGGTTTGGTTACGACTTGCTCCAACCGCAAATCGAAGAACGCCCGAAAAGGCCTGCGTTTCATCGTCCTTGGAACCCGAACACGACTCCGAAGCGCTGCTATCGTCCACATCGCACGTCGGAGTGGCGTCATAGGAAATCATCCCCAGGTCGGCTGTCCGCCGAAAAATTTCAACCTCTAACGGCGTCAGGTCCTCGAGCGTAGAGAACTCCGCCATGATCGAAGCTCGAATGAAAAAGTTCGGCCGGTGCGGCTCCCTCGGGATCACTGCGCGACGGAACGTCGTCCAACGCCATTGGCCCGAGATCCTTTTGATAAGCGTGCGAGGACCAACGAGAGTGGTTTCGTTTTCGGATGGATCCGAGGTTTGGCGGCCTTCAATTACATTTTTATTAAAGAAATAATCACCGTATGACTATATTTTTTCGTTTTTAGGTATACTTAGGGCGTCTAGATTCAGTTGTCATCATCAAAACACGAACTCAAAAACCACTTGAGTGCCCCTTTAAGCTTCGCCTTTAAGAGTGCAACGCGATAGCTATATACAAACCCTCACTCGCTCCCAAGCCGTCCAAGCGTGTCTGTGTGGTCTAGTGGGCAGCGTGTGCGGCTCACAACCGAAGGGTCGTGATCTCGATCCCGCTCTGTCTAAAATTCTTGGAATTGTTTTTCCTTGACTGGTCGGTAAGAATTACTTTTCGACTAATCAGGAGTTTCCCGTCCCGCCGACACCGGCGACACCTTCAACAATCTTCGCATCACCATTCATACTGTAACCATTTCAGATTCCATCGCTGAGTGTAAGAGGTCGTTCAACAAGCTGAAATTAATGGTTACGTATTTGCAAGCTTCTCTGGGCCAGGACAGACTTGGCGATCCCTCTCTGCTGAGATGAAACTGATCAAATTGACTTTGATGTCGTTGTATACCAATTAGCTTCAGCGAAAGCAAGAAAAGTTATGTTTTAGTTTTTTGCAGTGTCATGACGTATTAATTTGTTCTAGACTTGTTCTGTGAATAATCAAAGGCACCAAATACAATGTCAGAATATTAAGCAGCACTTCTATGCTGATGCTATGTCTATAACTTTATCTAAGCGTTTTCACGATTTATCGAACTGTTAACATGGCCAATTTGTTTTCTTTTCTGTGTGCCTCAAAGCTATTTAGAACCAGTGCAGTTTTTAAATGTCATCGTTGTTGCTGTTTTTTTGCTACCAAATATGGGCGCCAGGCAAAGATTAGAAGGTGGTTTGATTGGAACTTATCTCCAGTCAACATAGTAAAAAGAACGTTGGAGTGGAGGTCACCTCCTCTCCACCGTTCGCTTTCCTAAAAAGAGAAGAGGTGGGAGGAGCTTCCCTGAACACTTAACCTGTCGCTGACTAAAGATGGCATTGGTTTTACCGCCAATAGTTGGTAACAGGCTAAGAATTCGGTGCGCGCTCCGCCTCCATCTCCGGCGTTCTGCCTTTGGTAAAACTTCGTCGCACGAGCAGCCGAAGCCCGGTGAAAGGCAACAAGCGCGTGTTGGAGGTGAAGCTTCCATTGGATTCTAAGCCTGTCACCGATTATTGGTAACACGTTACCAAAAAACGCGAACAGCCCAAGTACCGTGACAGAACAAAGAGGTTCAAAGTGCCGTGCCCCGAGAAGGTTTTTCGCAGTGTTCAGGCTGCCCCCCGGCTATGAAATGGGCATAAATACTCGCAGTACATTCAGACCAAGATTAAATCTGGGCAAAATTGCGTGCGACATTCATCCCAAAGACCGACATTAAAAACGTGCATCCTCATTTTTTCGCAGCTTATTCGAACGTGAGTCTAGAGAAAAATAGGGTCTCCATTCAGCCAAATGCGGTCAACCATTCAGCCTGCAGATCGAATAAAAATATAAAATAAATGCTAAAAATTTTGAAATATTGACTTAAAATATTTAGAACCGCCCCACGTGTCTTTTCCAACGCGCAGAAAAGAGCGGAAATGGAGGAAGAAACTCCGCTCCACCGAAAAAGATGCAACCCGGCAAAAGACGATCCGGACACCTCTTGGCATGTGGCCCTGGTAGCAGCACTCGTAGCTTTCGTGGCTATGGCTGGGCTCAGGAGCTCGGGCGTTATTTTTGTCGGAGCGGTGAAAGAGTTCAGCGTAACCAGAGAGAAGGCTGCGTGGTCTACGAGCGTACATGCTTCTGCCTGGAACACTGCTGGTGAGCTATCGAAGAAATTGTTATTCTTACTCGTCCTGCAAGGATTCCAATTTTCAGCCGGTATCACTTTTGACGAAGATAGACACCGTCTTGACAAGCGGTGACATTTGTTTGTTTTTACCCAAAAAAGGTATTAGGTGACTTATGGTAATATTTCGCTATCGAGTGCCAATCAAGGATGACACCGACGACAGTCATAAAAACCCCGCCGTCAGTCGCCCGCTTCCTTGGGACTTTATTTTTTCAACACTAAACATGTATCACCTTTGAAAGAAGAAGCGTTGTTTTCTTTCACGTAAAGTATGCGCCATAACATCCAAATTTTAAACAGAAATTTTAAAGAAATTACCTCGGTCGTTCTGATAAACCCGGAGAGTGCATGAATTACGCATGTCATGATTTGCTATGCTTCGTGGAGGGCAGCTTTGGGTGGTTTCTGGTTCTCTGCACACACGACACACTATTATGATCTCTGGGCTTATTAGAATGATCGAGACAAGTTCAAATTTATTCAGGAGTAGAGTGTATCACACGCATGTCTAAATGAAAAGCTCTCCCTGGATGCTGCTTCTTAAGTCGTAGCGTGTAGGGCCTTCAATTCTTGGCACTTTTGGATTTTTTTAGCAGCAATGGCGAATGAGGGAGGTTTATCGCGTCCTTTACCTTATCAACTAATCTTTGTCTGAAGTACTGACGTCATACGTACACTACGCTATCCCTTGATACGTTATGATTCACATCGCGATGTCGTGACTTCACGTGAGGAGCTACGCCTCGTCGGTAGCCAATTGCGCGCGCCGAAGGTTGCCTGCGGAATATGCGGAGCGCAAGTTCATCTTCTTCTTGCACAGGGGTTGCGACGATGTCAGAACGCCGAGCTCTTATTGGCTGATTGAAAGAAATAGTGGGTAGGCTTCAAGGCATCTAGCATTCAGGTCTACCCATTATTTTTCAATCAATCAAAGCCAATCGGAGCTCAGCGTCGTTCTGACGTCACCGCAAATCCTGCACAAAAAGCAGACGACTTGCTATCCGCACTCCCTTTTACCAACTGCAACGGACGCTATACGAGCCTTCAGAGCCAGCTCAAACCTCGGACTCTGTCGCATAACCCTATGGTTGGGTGGAGCGACTCAATGAGCGTGACGTCACGTGGCAAGCGCGGCGCGTAGGGTTGGCTGAGGCGGTTCGTAGCATTCGCTGTGGTTCATCATAAGGTAAAACTGAGTATAAGTATGCTCGACTAAGTATCTCCTGCTGCAGACAGCCACCTGAAATCTATAAACCTTTTTTTTTTTTTTTGTGGAGGCCGCATGTCGATTTTTGACGTCACTTAGTTGGGGCAAAATACCAGATCTCTTTATTTGCCGATTGGAAGGCACTACAATTTAAGGGGTTCGCGTGTGAGTAGTTTTAATTTTGTATTTTTGCAATGCTTAAAATGAGAAAATCAGGTCCACACGGTCGCTGAAGAGAGAAAGATGAATAAGTACAGTGTGCTCAACTGTTAAATATAACGCGGGAGCGGTGGCCGAAACTGATATCAGAGCTGTCTAGCGATTAAATCAATGATGCGGCAGAGAGTAAGGCGGCTCTTGTGAGAATCGCCACTCCCCGATACACTTATCGCATGACCTCTTCGTTTCTTTCTTTATCCCCGACGCTTTAAAATTTTACTTGTTTGTTTTGTTGTTTTTGCCACTTTAGTCACACTTACGCATTTACCATCGGGGCTACCATATCTCGGTGATCTTGCAGTTTCTCTGCTAAAGGCCACCTTCTTTAAACAACAAAAAACAAAAGCAAAAAGCGACTTTTTTTTTTTTTTTGTCGCCGAGTCACGCATCGGTGATTCTTTTGGAGCTGGGAGTGTAACTCCAGAAAACAACAGCGGCATAAGCTGCCAGAGTGAGCCGGTAGATGATGCATGCAGTCTCTCCGGCCACCGCTCCCGCGTTATTTTTAACAGTTGAGTACACTGTAGAATGTCTAATTTTGTATTATATTAGAGTCGTGATGAAGGCGAGTTGGTTCATGGTAAACGGAAATGAACAGCGCGCAAAAATAGACAAGGACGAAAGAAAGGTGCGAACGACACAAGCGCTGAACTCACAACTAAACATTCATTGAAAAAACACCAACGAAGTAAACCGCACTATCGCTTCAGCACGTGTCAAGATAGGCACAAAAAAGAAATTGCCTGTCTTGACACGTGCTGAAGCGATAGTGCGTTTTACTTCGTTGGTGTTTTTTCAATAAATGTTTAGTTGCGAGTTCAGCTCTTGTGTCGTTCGCACCTTCCTTTCGTCCTTGTCTATTTTGGCGCGCTGTTTATTTCCGTTTTCTGTTTTGTATTATAGCAATGCTTAAACTGGGCAGGTCCACACGGCCGCTGGAGAGAGAGAGAGAGATGCATAGGTACAATGCAAGCGAGAGCTTACTCAGTTGTTATGCAGTGCTCAGATGCACTACTTAGTCAACGGAACAATCGAAGTCGAAACCATGCCACTCCTCCCCTTGGCCAAAGAAGAACGCAACGCGCGCAATGTTAACTGCAGGGATTTTGTTTTAAGTAGTCTATTACTGCCCCTGCCTGCGTCAGCATGAGGCTCTACGTTGGACATTCGGCAAGGAAGTCGGCGAGATTGCAGACCGCCACTATCGGCCAACGCCGCGCTGCGATAGGCCGGCACCAACCTATGGCTCCGTCACCAAACTCAGGCGCGGCGCTAGCCAATCGCGGCGTTCGGCGATTTTGCAAACTTTCCCACCGAGTGTCTAGCTTCGAGCCCCAGGGTACCCTATCGTGGAGGTTTGACGAAAAAGTCGGAGAGAAATCCGGCGGCTGTGATAAGCCGGCGACAACGTCCAGTGCGGCGTCGGCCAATCACGGCCGCAGGATTTTTCGCCGACCTTTTCGCCGTGTCGAGATTAGGGCCCCAGTATCAGCATCGTACCGGCGTGTGTTAAAGACCCCAGGCTAGCAGCCGCGCTGCACTTGCTAAAATTTCTCAACTACAGAGTAAATTAGTGCCGCCATATACTTCAAAGGCAGACCGACCTTAGGCCGTCCAAGTATGGACATCTAATTTGCTTTTTTTAAATTTTTGGCATGCGGGTTTTTCAGATGCTGTATAACACTGGGAGCGAAACGGTATCGTACAGGACCCTCTCATCCGCCTCGACAGTTAAAAGTCTAATGGTGTTTAGACTTGTTAACTATTATTTCTGTTTCCGGCGTTTAGCACAGAGAGGAATCGACAGATCATGGAACGTATTATCCTTCTCCAGTAGCCAGATAAATCCATCATCCGATTGTTAACCCAGTTCCTTTTCAAAATGTCGTGCTGGTTTATTCTTCCTGAAAGCAATTTGTTACAAACAGGTGTTTATAACACCTGTTTGTCACAAATGTTCGCGCTGTCCGTTTTTTTTTTTTATTCGTCCCAGTCTCAGGTTTTCTTTCAATGATGTTCCCTTTAGTCGTACGAACTATTTTTTTAATGCGAAAGCATTAACTGTCCCATGAGCCAAGCCAACGTTGTCTGTAGCAGCGAAACGGCACCTACATTCTCATTGGTTGCGACGCGTCATGTGGCTCCATAGCAACGGCGCCATCGTTTCTAAGAAGCCAGCAAAACTGCTGGAGGCTCAGCGGGAGGAGGGGGGGGGGGGGGTATGCACTAGCCTGACGTTAGGCCTAACTTTAGGCCTATCGTTACGCTTTGAGGTCTAACGTCGTCAACCGGTACCCCTCTATTGAAAATTCTCATTTGTATGAGAAATTTCTCGTGTCCAATAAACACATATGAATCATACAAGATATATAAGAACATATAAGAACCATATAAGAACAATATAAGAGCTATATAAGATATATAAGAACAAACAAGCACCATATAAGAAACTTGTGAGAAGTTTCTTATAGGTTTCTTATATGGTTCTTATATATCTTATATAATTCCTTATAGTTCTTATGTAGTTCTTATATGGTTCTTATATGGTTCTTATATGTTCTTATATGTTCTTATATATCTTGTATGATTCATATGTGTTTATCGGACATGATAAATTTCTCATACAAATGACTTTTTTCACTAGGGCCGTAGCTAGGACCATGATGATGATGATGAGACGACACGTGATTTCAGCATGCGCCGCGTCGAGCTTCGCACTCCCGCCGCTGCCTCACCCAGCGGCGCAGAAGTCACCAGCGAGCCAGGGCGGTCTCCACGACGCACCGCCGCACTCCCTGCCGGCGCTGCGGCCGCTTCTGCTCCTCTTGGCGCCAAGAATGTTTTCGCATTCACAACTCATAGGAAGCGCTTAGGTGTCTTCGGAATTTTATTTTCACAATAACCCATGCACGTCTCACTGGCGCTGCTTAAAGGGACACTGCAATGGGAAAAAAAAAAGTTTTTTTTTAAAAGGAGGGCATAAATGGAACAGATATCTTTTCAATAATTATTCCAAAGAAAACAATTTGCTACGCAATGTTTGCGCCGTTAGACGAAATTTGGGTGCAGAACTTGAGGTCGCAGCCCCCTAAGCCCCGCCCCGTCCATACACGGTGCTTACATCTCTCATTGGCTGGAGAGACGATTGACGTGTGAAAGGTTGGTGGTAAATTTGTACCTCAGTGCCGTAAAGGTTCGTTCACACACTTGCGTTCGAAGCGACCACTACGCTTACGAACGAATACAACCGGTTCGAACGACGAGTCGCCCGAAGCGCCAAACGGCCGTTTCGTTCGTGTTCGTTCGCAACGCGAGGTGTTGAGCCGGGCTGTAATTTTTCGCTACGTTCGGGAACCACGGGAGCGACCGCACAGACAGACCAATCACAGGTCGAGGCGAGTTCGGCCGCCAGCGTTGCATGCCGGTCGCGGTTCCTGCTAACATGGCGTCGGTGGTGATCGTCGGTGTGGTGGAAGCTCGTCGTTCCGCGTAGAGCGCTTTCGTTAACTGTGAATTGTCGTAGTGCGTCGCGATAATAACCCAGCATGTCTTAGAAGGGAAGATCCATCGATTCGTGCAGTGATGTTGTGTCGGCACCCTCAAGACAACAAAAACGCACATGTCGACGTGTTAGTTTACTTCGACTACAGTGGTGCTTTTTTAGCATCTGTGTCCTTGAACATCGCCCGGATTTCTTACTTTGCGCATTCAATGCGTGTGCTCGAATTCAAGGTATTACTGATACGTACTGTATTTAAAAACGTGTAAGAAGGGTGCGAATTTTGACGCGTTTTTATCACCCGATAAAAGTGATTAGTGTTAGCATTCTTGAACGCTCGCAATGTCTATGTGATCACGAAATCATATTTCTACGTTTTTATATTGCTGCCAAGATTACATCGTCTTTTGTAATTGTAGAAAAGGCGTGTGGCAAGATTTATACTATTGACAAAGTTGTGTGTTAAAGTTGTGATCGGCCAATACTGCGTCTTTTTCTTTCTTCTTTTTTTTCATCCACTCTACCCTGCAAGCCTATCCCGAAAAAGAAAAAAAAGTTTGAGGCCATCGAAAATTGTCTGCCTATTTTCTGTTACGCCAGTGAGTGGCAGCGCGTCTCCTTCTTTTCAGAGGCACCACTGAAACAACTGACGGCGGCGTAGAAGCGGTCGCCGTGCTGACGACCCACTGCGCTCGTTGCATTGGTTGCAGGTGTGTGTACGTACGCGTGGCACAGAACGGTCGTTCCGGTCACTCCGGTCACAAAGAACGCAGTCGTAGATAACGCGCTCGTTGCAAATGTCTGAACCAGTCTTAATAGTATTTTATCGACTATTTTTTATGTTTGAGAAACACATAATCAAGATAGAGTCATTATTATTTTGAAATGTATTCTGAGATTGCTTCTACTCACTTATGTTTGAAATGTTAACAAACATGGCTGCCGCCGTTTCCGGTGTGCTGAAAGAGGGAAGCTCGCTGAGCTCGTAAATGTTTATGAGTGCGAGTGGGTTTGAGTTCACAGAGGTGTTTAGAGGAAGATCTCATTAACCGACACAGTTTGCAGCAAACTGTGGCAAGTATACGCCTTCGGAAGCGCTGTACAGATGCTTGTTCTGGTAGCGGGACTGGCCTACGCATACCGTCCCAGATCAACTATGTTGGTCGATTTGGCTTGATTTCTTTCTTTGCGCGTGTTGATGTTGAAGAAAATGGTTGTTTCCCATAAAAGCGGCCCCGCAGCTCTGTGAATTGTGCAACCGTCGTGATTGCGACCATGGTTTCAATACTGAGGAGATACCTACACAGGTACGAATTTGCCAGCTATTTGGTTGGAGGCATTCGGGCGTTCGGCTCGCATCACGTTTGTCTAGGTATGTTCCCGACATTGCGCCTCGGCTTTTACGTTGTGCGGTGCACCTGGCCTACCAATGGATAATTTCTACGTCGCCTTTTAGTTGTGCGTCATGACGCTCACCCACATTGCTCGCGGATGCCATGCTTGTGAAAAAAAAAAAAAAATAACGACGGTAAAGCTAGAAAGACTGAATTTTTATTTTGTTGATTTGTTTTTTCAGTCTTTTCGGTCGCTTAGTACCGCACATCGATAGACGCTGACCTACGCTTATATTTGACCGTGGCTCGTGCATAATAGAACGCTAGATCGCCGCAGACGTCGTATGGGCGTTGCAGACGTTTTTAGATGGGGGCGGAATAGCCGACGGACACCGACGCGCAGCCCTCGTGTCACCGTCTCACTAGCATTGCATACGACGACAGACGGCGGTGAAAAGCAGACGATGCCGGAGGCTCCCGTGCGTCTGCTTACAGAGGCTGGAATACTGACTAGTGTTCAGAGCGCCGGCGGAGAGGAGCAACGTTTTCGGATGACAGAAGCGGTGGCGCTGCGGACAGCAGTCCTATCAGGAAGACGACCGAGCAGCGCCGCAGAAGGCGCGCGATGCGCGCAGCGTCCGCGGCCGAGGAAGCCAAAAATCACGAGTGCGCTGTTTCAAGCGCTTTGAGGCGTGTAGAATTAATGCGGGCAAAATGAGGGAAAAAGAGGAAGGGGAGTGACCACAAACTGATATACGATAAAAACTCCTGCCGCAAAGAGGAACACAACGAGCGCGCTACGCTGACGACTGCGACATCGAGATTTGATTTCACGTTACGGGAATGGTGCTTTCCGGGCATAGAACTACTGCTAGCAAAACAACGCCTAAGATAACGTGCTGGCTTTGCAATATGGTTTTGATTCTCTGTCCAAAGAGAACTCCTTCAAGCTCAAACATAGTGCATGTTGTGCAGAGAGATGTGATCAAAATTTACAAAAATATATCGATTAAAAGTTACAAAATATATCTATAGAAAGAAATGACATCCTGTGCAATGAAACAGCGCGATCTTTATTAAACAATGACACAGGTAAGATGTCCAATAAATTACTCGGAATACACAACACACATGAAACGACCAATACATATCTTGCAAATGACTAAAAAGTAGGAAAATGAAAATTACTAGAAAACCGAAAACATTGAAGAAATAATATGCAAATTATTAAGAAAATCTTGTTAAATCACTAGAAATGCAGCAACAATAATTAACAAAGATAATGCAAATTATTCTGCATAGCTTGTAAAATTCCTAGGAATACACACTAAACATTGAACAGATGACAAAAATATTTTGCATACCATGCAAAATGACAAAGAATCCACAAAAAGTGCCCGACACTTAATATAAAACTTATTCATTTTGAATACCTTGCAAAATGACTTAAGATTATGGATAACTTCAGCAAGCACCTTAGAACACCACTGCGAAGTTCATATGCAAAATGTTTCAACCAAGAGTAAAATCTTTTAAACGGAGAACACTAGAAATAAAGAAATTTTATCTTCAAAATAATGTTATCGACTGCGGCAGAAAAGAACATACCAATAGTTAACTAATTAACTAAAACGTGTTAAACAACGCTTAAAATACTGTAATTAGGGTATTGGGTTAAGTTAGAAAGCTCAAGGTGGCCGTATTCCAAGAGTTCCATTTCGTAGAATTGTCCTAACCAGCCTGTGTTCCGAGATATCCCTCTCCAAACCTTCCACACAATACAGCTAAATTATATGCAATACGTAAAGATCGGTTGTGGCACCGATATCCCTGTGTTGTATCCTGTTTAGCCGGATTCTGCGGAAAGTTTAGAGATAGATACATCAGAACACAGGCTGGTTAGGTTAACTCTACAAAATGAAACATTCTTGAAATTCGCCCACCTTAAATTTTTTTAACATAAAAACCTACCCTAACTAAAGTATGTAAAAAGTCAATTATTGCATTTTAGTTCATTAGTACATGAATTGGACTGATTCACTTCCTCATGGTCGATAAAGTCATTCCAACGGAATAATTTTTTTTATATCCAGTGTGCTTTGCTTAAAAACATATTTTCACTCTTGGTTGAAGCACCCTGTATTTACTCCAGCCTCCTCTTCTTGAGGAGCTTCTGCCTTTCCCTACAGGATTCTCTTTCTTTGTTGACCGACTTCGTATAAAAGTGTAATCTAGTCAGCACATAGAACTTCAATAAATTCGCAGTGGTCAACTTACTGTGTGCCACACAGCCAACGCGGTCAAATGAAAGGTTCTGTAAAAAGGATAAAAAATCTACGACACTGGAACAGTGCAACTCGTTGTGGCTGAAAAAAACAGTGAAAGCATTTTCCAACGCAGTCACAAAGTTTGACAAGGCTTCAGTGGGGTAAAGAAGACCACCATGGTCAAAAGCTTTTGTGAAGCACGAGCTAGGATTTCGCTCGGCCTGCAGCGGGAGCACACTGAGTTCTGCAGCACACTCGGAGCACGGATTTTTTTTTATCATTTTACGCGCAACATAACCAGCAATGTAATAGATCAGCCTACTGTCACTTTTTTCACTCACTAAGCTAGAGTGCTTCCCTATTGATGCTGTTTTTTTTGATGGAGCTGTGCTTGCAGGACATTGAGTGTCATGCCCTGTGGCTGTGATTATCGTGTCAGCGCCTTCCCAGTTGCCGCCATCTAGGAGTTCATCCACAAGACTTGAAATGTGGGTCTCACCTTGGCCTGGGGCCTCAGCAGACTTAAGAAGGGCAGTTAACAGCTCTGGGGAAGAGTTCCCTGACTTTAGGGGCTTTGCCAAGTTGTAGAAACTTAGGCAGTTAACGATCAGCAAAAACTGCTCTGGCGTAGGATGGTCATTGCACCCATATGATTGTCTCACGAGAGAAAAAAAATTCTCCATTTTGTCCTGACTTAAGTTTGCAGTGAGAAGGTAGTCATACCCCAGCACAGACGTTAAGTAGTCCAGAAGGGAAAGCGTACTGCTTATCGTCACACGCAGGCCCAAGGCTGTGCTTGCACTAATGAAGCCACCGTTGTGCTTGCTGGCATACATTTCCCACTCATTAAGGTAGATGAGAAAATCTGCTAAGAATGCAGCACGCGACTTCTGTGGTTTCAACGCTTTGGATGGGATTCGAGCCGTCATAACGAATATTAGTCTCTCCATCAGCCTCACAAAGTTCTCTGTTGGTGTGATCGATCTAAATTCCATCTTATTCTTGTAAAAAAACAGGCCCTTGAGCACCTCCTCACTGAAAAGCTTGAAGGCCAAGTTGACCTTCATCCTTTCGAAAGGATTAGGACGCAAGTGTGCTTTCGTTATGGTCGGCATAACCTTAAGTCTCACGTTTGCCTTATCACATTTCCACGCCTCCTCAACATGCTCGATGCGGACATGACCATCAGGAGTCTGCACACCAGTTGACACTACAGTGTTGCGGATGCATTTGATGAGATGTGGGAAGTCGGAAAGAAAGTGTAAACTTCTCCTTCTGTCGACGGGATGACGCACCTTGCAGCAGATCTCTTTTGCGGATGCTGGAAGAAACATCTGTATGAGTTTACGCTCATTACAAAAAAGTATGAAGAGATAGAGCACTATTCCTGTCAAATTAAAACATACATACCCTTTATGCCAAAGGATTTCCACATACTTCGATTCCAGGAAGCTCCGTCGCAGGTAACAAAATCGACGAAAAGGCCAGCCTGCTCGGCGAGGAGAGTAGCCTCTAGAAGGATCTTTGAGAGGGTGCCTGCCTTCACATTGCTCCGAGAAGCGAATGTTCCGAGGACTTGAGTCCAGTCGCCTGCAAAAGTGAATATGCATGCACAATAACAATTAGGCGTGAATTAAAAATGGTATTAGGTAATCAAAATAATGTTATAGGCCGATCACTATCGTTACCGACTGCGACATCAGTCTAGGTCAGTAACGAAATAATATTTTCCAAACGCCCTACTTAAAAAAAAAAAAAAATTATTTTAAAAGTCAGAGAAAACATTGTATAAAACAAAGGAGGTAAATTCTACCTCCTTCAGAACTGAAAAATATTTATATAAATGAAATGCTCACCATGAAAGGGCTGGAACATCACGACCAGGCCATGGTCGCACGTCGTTGTTTTCTGGTCCCCAGGAGTAAATGAGCCGAGGTCAACGAAACCTTCCAGTGCTCCCGATGACTTGACGCTCACATGCTCCGACAACTTCATTTCGTCAAACACAATACCTCCGTGAAGACTGAATTCATCCATTTCTTTAGTTTTCAGTGACAAAGCAGAAAACACGTTTGGATTGAAACCAAATCCGCTTTTAAAGCCACGTATATAGGTCTGCAGGCAAGATTTGGAAGGCAACGCGAGAATGTTCTGCTTTCGGATGTGTTCATAGAGTTTTGGGCTTCTCATTCGCATGAGGATACATTCTAGGATCCAGGACTTGTCGTACTTCATCCCTTGACGTGATTTCCTTGAAGCTGCATCGAAAGAGCAAGTGACAGCAGCTCGTTGTTTTGGTGGCAAGCCCGCCAACCGCTCTTGAATGACTGTTGAGGGCAGCGAATCATTTTGAGCCTGAAGCTGTTCAATCGTCTTCCTTGCCACTAGCAGCTTCTTTTTCGCCTTGAACAGAGCATGCCTTCTTCTCGATTGCGTTTTGGTGGAGCTAGACGTCTTCTTCCTTTTCCTTGACATCTGGTTTTGGATAAGCTTTTTGAGGTACCTGCAACGTAAGCACGGCTGCTCATCCTGCGGACGGCCAGTGCAGTCCTTCGAAAAGTATTTGTTGCCAAAGGTCACATAGTTTTTCCCCACAAGTGGCTTGAGTGTTGCTCCAGGGCACATGGCTGAGTTTTCTGCACTCATTAGCTGAGCTTCAGCTTCAGCTGAGGTGTGCACCTCGATGTCGATGATCTTCACAGCGCGGAGGTATACGCAGCAGCGCGCTGTATTCTCACCACTGAGGGAACAGAACGTAACCAACTTTGTAGTCTTCACATGGCTGTTGCTTCCTGGTTCACACCATGCGTAGTGTACCGACAACGGGTCCTCTTCGAATACAATCTTCGACCAGTAGGAGGTTGGCAAATGCAGGTTGCTGTAGAACTGGGATGTACCAGACCGCTGCGTCGCTGATGAGCTTCTCTCTTTGTCTTGAATCTGTACGGCTTCGTGCGTCCATGTTGAGCTTGTCTCTTCGCCTTGAATATCCACGGCTTCGCAGATTACTTCCTGCTTTTTTCGTTTACGAGGAGGCAACAGCTGGTGGCACAAATCTCTTGTTTTTCTTTTTTTGGGGAGGCTTCGGGTGAAATAACTTGGCGCGCCCGGAAAAATGGTGGGAACAGCATCGTCTTTCAGAAGAGGTCTGTCTCGTTGGATCTGGACGAGCTCACCGTTTACGATGTGCTTAAACGTCTTCTCGATATATTGCTCTTCGAAGTGTTTCGCACACACCACACACGTACCGTCGAGGGTTCTGTCCGCACGCTTGATGTTCCGAGACCATGCCTCCAAGCGCTCGGCGTCTTTCGGGGCACGGAACAGTGGCACTTTCTCTTTGCAAGACTGGTAACCGCTGTTACAGTTCGGCACAAAGCAAGATTTGGCCCTTTTAGACGGCATTACACGCCAATCTACAACTTAAAAGAAACAAACCGGCTCCGCTCCCCGCGTTCGTCGAAGCTCGGTCGCACAGAAAAGCAACCGGCGGCACGGTACTGCCGGCGGCGGTAATAGGACTCCTGGATCGAGCGCCCCCTAGCGCCGTCATCCGCTCGCGTCGCCTCCGTGCCCATAGAAAATGCCTCCGCTCATAACACTAGTCAGTATTCCAGCCTCTGTAGTCTGCTCGCACGACTAGCAGGCGTTGTCAGACTTCCAGACTAGATGCACCGGATGACGCGAAAAGGAGACACTACGCCTGTTAGCCTGTTCGGTCGAGCAGCCAAGCCAGTTCAGTAGTAACGGCCGGGCCACTGATTAACGGGCGGAGCTTAGAGCGGGCCATGACCTCCACCTGAATTGCGCCTAACGGCGCAAATGTTGCGCTAAAAAAATTATTCGCGCAAGAATTATTTAAAAATATATGTCTTATTTATGCCCTTTAAACGAAACATTTTTCCTCGCAGTGTCCCTTGAAATTGTCAGATTATATAGTTGAATAGAAAGTGACGTCTCTTTTATTGTGTGCACTGTATGTCCTATTACTTTTTCTCAGGCGTCGTTGTTCGACTACTTCAGAAGAAAATGTCCATGGTCCGAATCATGTTAATAGGCAGCGTGCTTACCTGGGCGGGACTGATCGCATCTGCTTTCACAACGACCATAGTCGGATTGTCACTGACTTATGGCGCAATACATGGTAAGTATCTGCACTATTAACGACTTCAAAAAATGCAACGTTTTTTTGTTTTTTTTGTTTTTCAAAGCTCTACGGCTATTTGCACAAAGCAAACTGTGAGAATTGTGACGTGTTTGAGAGCAGAGCAAAGCGCCATTGTCGTATAATATGCCACCAGAAACACTGCTGACAGGCTATACAACAAGTAAGATCATGGCAATGCACAACAAAAGAAACTGATTTAAAGGCAATGAAAGCGCCCTGTGCCTAATGACACAAAAGCGACAAGGACCGTACTGGTCTTATAAATGTCCTTGGCTAGGGAATAACAAAAAAATGCTTCAATACGGCATGTTTCCAAGCAATCAGTTAAACACAACTTCTCATGCCGAAGGATATAAAAATCGCAAAAAATGCGAACATAATTTCTACGTTACTTACGCTTTTCGTGAACTTTCACTGCAACTTCTGGTGCAGTGAAAGGTGTTATTTTCAAACAGAAACCTAAGCAGCAGAGGTCAGTGCTTGTTAATACCCTGAGAAAAAGGCGAAAAAAACACTGATATTATCTTCCCGCTAACTGTGTGATACAGTAGACAGGACTGCTTTTTTATACATAACTTTTCAAATATTTTTAGGATACAACCATACAAATCATCCGGCTTAGTAGTTTCTGTTACAAATACGACAAATGACAAAAAAGAGACAAAAGTACATTCACCGAAGACACAGTTGTAATGTCAACCTTCATTAACCCCCCCCCCCCCCTTTCCCATAGGCATTCGATCACGTTATGTAAGCAACCTGATTGAATACTTCAGACATATCAAGAACAAGAATTACTGAACTATGTTCATTTTGTGTACAACGCAGGTGCCGGAACGGGCATAATCATCGTTGCTCTGGCCACCATTGTCATGGCATACTTTGACAGGTACAGAGGAATCGCAAACGGAATTCGAAACGCCGGGGAAACCTGCAGCAGCATCGCGTTCCCATACCTACTCTTTCATCTTCAAAAAACGTACGACTTCCAAGGGATGATGTTAATCTTCGGAGCCGTAACAATGCACACAACGGCTTTCACGATTGCCTTGAAGGAGCCACACTGGGTAGTGCAGCTTCCGAATGCCAAAAGTGTAACCTCATGTAGCACGACGCCTTCCAAAGGTTCACTATCAAGGATACCTACCACCAAAGATTCATGTAAGATTGACTCCAATACAACCGAAAGTACAGCAGGTCTGTGTGAAACGCTGTTAAATCCGATGTTCTATGTTATCGCCATATCCAGCGCAATAATGCACTACTCCCGCAACGTGTTTACAGCAACAATCGTAGACTATGGCCATGACAAGGGTGCCCCTTTGGCCATGGCCACTTCAATTATAGTGTATTCATCTGCTGCGGACCTTGTAGGGCATTTGGCTCTTCCTCTTTTGTCTGACAAAAAGTACCTTCGACGTAGTAGCCTCGTCATGTGGTGTCACATGCTGCTGGGACTATCCATGGCGCTCCTTCCCCATGCGTCCTCTTTTGCGCTACTTCTTGTAGGCTCTCTCTGTGTAACTTTATTCACTGCTTGCATTCTCACAATGAAGACAGTGCTGATGGCCGACTACCTAGGCCTTGAATACATTTCGGCCTGCTACGGAGCTACGGGGCTTGTGACCCTGCCACTAGACCTGACCACTCCTCGAGTAGTAGGTGAGTTGCTTTGAATGTAATCCTCCATTTCAATCTCAAAACTAGTAACAACGATATATAGTGGCGCCAAGCCTGTTACTAATCGCTGTTCTATACGGCACGGATACCTATGGGCTTCACAAGAGCTCCACCCTAAACCCGAGTTTCCTCTTGTTGACGTTAATTATTTCGCAAGCTCGATGAATTAGATCGAGTTTTCAAAACTGTGCAGACAATAGAGACAAAATTTCGCAAAATAGAAAAAGATAAAAGAGTAAACAAAGGCGCCTTGCCACGTAAGATTATGTGACATATAAATATGCTCCGACACCAATGTGTCATCTTTACCTCTTTTACTTTAGAAGTAAAATGACTAATGACGCAACATTCTTCTAATACGGGTTGTTTTTTTACGCTGTCATCGGTTGAAGATATAGTGCCCACCTTTTTCTAACGTTGCAGGCTTCTTCCGAGACTACCAGGGGATGTACGACAACTTTTACACGCTCCTGGGAGGACTTAACTTTTTCGCCGGACTGTTGTTACTTATCGTTGTGATTTACGAACATTTCGGAAGGTCTGCAAAATTGTGAATCAACCTATTATCCGTTTTAAATATTCATCTCTAAGGGCGAGAGAGCACTATTTGGTGTTAGCACTGGCAGTAACCTGTTGTAAGAAACGCCATCCTTCAGAATCTCCGGCATTGATCACAGTTTGTTTGGAAGCTCTCAACAAACGTTGTTCAACAATCGCCACCAAATTAAAACCTCATTCGAATCAAATGCTGCAAACCGAGAGATTGATGAAATACAGACATTTTTATACAGTACAGTACAGATTTTTATATAGAGTACATACAACACAGTACATGGCAGCATTAGCTGCCATATACAGTGGATGTATGCTCTAGCCCTGACACTCAGTTTATTCATCCACTTGAACACGTATTATGTTTCAACCGACGCAGTAAAAACGGATTGCGTATATCTAAGCAGACAGGCGTTCTTACTAAGGAAAAAACAAAGAAAAAACATTTACTCAAATACAAAAAAATGTTGTTACTTGTCAACCAATCTTAAACGGCGAGCCTCATTTAACATCAATCTTGCGCACTACGTTATAGTTACTAAGAACAAAAGCCACAGCTGCAGATCTTTCATTTGTTAAGCCTTGTTCCACTTTTTCGTGTCGTTTCATTTAAGGGGGCTGTGAAATTATTTTCCAACTTCTCCTTCGCCAGCTTTCCTCCTCAAGTAAAAGCGAAATGAGAAATAACGTGGTCGTGACATAGCGCTGCACCGTGACCGGAAGTTCTCCCACACGTCTGGTGTCGGCAGGGTTAGCCATCAATGTTTCTTGCGTCTGGTGCAACCATCAATGAATGGCGAGCCACAGCGACAGCCCTCCCAGCCTTCTCGAAGACGTGGTCGGCATTCCCCAACTTGGCAAACTTAGTCATTTTTTTTTCATCGGTAGTGTCACATTGTGGACTTTGACACTGTTGGTTTCGGAATGCGATAGCTCCAGGCTTCTACAGTGGTGTTTATCCCTTGCAATTGATAATAACTGCCGTCACGTCACTCATTGGTCAGGAACGCGAATCCAAATATTCGTCGACGGATCGATTGTTGACGAGCGCATACGTCCAAGTCACGCAGTGCCCGTGTCCAGTGCAGAGCTGAGGCCTGCTGACCTGATTTTGATACCGCGGATGTATCATATTGATAAGGCGGAGAGCTTTCGTAGGAAAGGAGGTAAAAAATATTCAGTTATATTTTAAAACGTTAGTACCTAAAGCAGGCTTTTGACTTTGTACCCTCTTTCTTTTGACCCACTAAAGGATATGCGATTAGTAAACTCCCAATCGAAAATCACTTATCCCAGCCCAAAATTAATTTCCTGGCCCTTTAAGCCGAGACTGCAATTCGAAGTTGTGATCCCACTGCCCCGCGCTTCTAGAAACACGTCTCTCCCATGTCGCTGAATAGGCATCGCATTGACGCGCTGTCTAACATTTGTGGTTACGTTAGAAAGTACTCGTGCAATGTGAGGAAGTCGTACTTAACAATATGGCAAAGGAAATTTATTCGTAACAACGAAGTCTCAAGTAAGTAGATTTCTTTTTTATTTTCTAAAGTATCAGCGAACCCTCCGGTTGCAAAAAAGCTCACGAAATTTCGTTGGCAGGCCCAGCAGCTTGAAGCTAAAGCAGAAGCGCTGACAGGATCGTTTTATAGGTAAAAAAGAATTGAATATATTATCAGGAACAACTAAATAAACTAATAAACATGTTGAGCACGATCGGAACTCAGTAATACTAGCAGTGCACAGATTCAAAAGTTTATCTTCTTACTTGTTTAAATATGTCCACATTCTAACCTGCGACTATGGTGCCAGGTAGTGACATTCTATTACTGTCAGAGTAGAAGCAATGGTATAGGACAGGAGTAGCCAAACCGCAGCTCGCTACCTCATGCAGCTCTTCGGAAGCATAAGCGCGGCTGGCAGCTCCCTGGTAAACCTACTTCCGCCACCACCCCCCCCCCCCTCCCCCGCTATATCAGAAAAAAGACAAATAGAAAAACGCAGCTTCCGTTCTTCAGCTTTATGCCATCATATGCACCTTTGGCAAGGGCCTTGTTTTAAGAATGGTTATTCACAATAAAACAACAATATACTGAGCAATCGCTACATCAAGGGAAATCGCCATGCCCAAAAACTGTGGAGAAATTTAAGAAAAGTGCTCGCCCGCTTTTTACTGCGACTCTTTATTTAAAAGGGTTTATTTTATGTCTCTTTACCGTATTTACTCGAGTAATAGACGCACTGTTTATGAAGAGAACCTGAGGGTTCGCATTTCCGCGGAGCATGCGAATCGCCAATCACCGCAATCGACAGCATGATTCCGGCGGTTTACAGGACAGAGATAACGTTTTCGCGCGAAGATGGAGAATCGTGTTCTCGATATAATTATTCGCTATGTAATTTAGGCGCAACGCGATTATTGGGTGTATATGTGTTTTGCGGGAAAGTAGACACAAGGGCCTTGTTCATAAATAGTGTGGCTATTACTCGAGTAAATACGGTAAATATGTCCGTCTGGCCACCCCTGTTCTAGAGCATCCCATGCGAGTGTTACGTTTCCTCAAACATACGCGCCGAAAAACGTAATTATTTCTCCAAAACCAAAACACACCCGATATGGGTAAAAAAAAACAATTCCTGAATTTAGGAAAAAAAAAAAACGAACCCCAAAACGATGAAATCTAATTAGCCCGGGGTAACAAACTATAATGTGCCACGCCTTTCTTTTTTCTTTCTTTTTTCTTAAGTCACAATTTTTAAGGTACACCCGCCACGCTTGGACCCGCGAAATCCGCCAAACTGCGCCTTTCGCGGTTCCAAGCGTAGCTTGCGGATTCCAGGTAAGCGAGAACAAACGAACATAACGAACAGTCATTTTATGAGCGGAATTCGCTGTAACCACCAACTGAGTTTTAAAAAAAAAGTGTGCCGCGCCCTGTTTTTTTTTTTTTTTTATTGCGGCTTTTTATTTAGAACGATTTTTTTAATTTTTTATGACTGCATATGTCTGCCTGACAAACAATGGCATAGGAGGTGGTGAATGACTAGAGAATACATGCGATCTATGTTACAGATGTCGAAAAGTATTAACAAAACAAAATATGAGAGGGGAATACTACGCCCCTCTGTATTGGATCACAGAAGAAAGTATTGGTCAAATTTTCAAAAGAAGGACTTTCAGTCTCACGGTTAGTCCAGGGAGATTCGCTCGTTCTTAGTATTCAAAATTATGGCGTGGAAAGAATAGTCAAAATAGATAAACGGCCAAGCTCGTTATCCTACCCTTTCTAGTTCTTCCCTGGAATAGTCTTGCAACGCGCACTACACGGGTACAGCATACTCTAGCTCTGGGCTTCAGGAGAGGTTGCCTATGCACACTTATACATTAACGGACTAGTGTAGCTTCAGTTGCAGTACTTCGACAATTTTACGAACTCGATGGGCTACTCAGTAGTTTGTTTTATTTCACGAAGTGACAGATTACGCAACCTTACCTCGCAATATAAACGCGAGTTAAAGAAATAAGTTTTGGCGACTTTTTTTAATTTTTGTTATCACGCCCATGACCATGAAGGTTAAAATAACGAAGCATAAAATTATTGTATGGTGTGCGAAATTTTAGTATTCAGATCGCACCGTACTAAGAGCCTTAAAGGGCCTCTGACACGCCAAAAAAAAATATTTTTTTTTTTCACGCTAAACGTTGCAATGGCATATCAGGACATTACAAAAAAATTGTTTCACTATAGAGTTGCGTAGTTTTTTTATAAAAAATAGAAATTCGAGGCCCAATTCAAAGTTCCCGCCGTGCACTGTGACGTAACAGTGTACCGCAAGGTGTCGGGGCGGTCAGAAAGGAGGCATCGAGCTACGTCACTAAAAGTGGGTTAACCGGAAGTCGCGTGAGTTTCACTCCTCGTGCTCTCCGCGACCGTGCCTAAGACTTTTTTTCTTTTTATTATTCTGCTCTTCGTACGAGCGATCGTAGAAAACGAAGTTTCAGTTCCACTAGCTCTTTATCCCTGCACCGTTGGTTAGTTTGCGTGCTGTAAAATTTGAGGACGAAGAGTCAGTGGATCGACGTGATGGAGGTCAATGATGAAAGCGTTGCGAGTACAAGCCAGTGTACGAGTGCATGCCGTCAGTCCGATAATACAGGGCTATACTGGGCGCAAAACAAGCTGTCAAGTTTTGAAAAAAAAAAATTTAGAACGCTCGCAGAAATTAGGATTGCTAGCATACGACACGCCCGATCGCATTGCTGAAGGTTGAGACACCGAGGTCGTTGAATCATCGGATACTCTCCAGGCTGTAGATGCCTGCCGTCTAAAGAATACGAACTGGTGAGTGTACCAAGTACAAGTAAACGTCGAGCACAAAGTACGTATTTTGTCTAGAGCATGAGTAGAACTTGTTTACTGGGTGCTCATGCGGCCGATGTATGTCTCTCAGAAATGCATGCAGTGTGATCTCTTCTTCAGTTGCTGAAATACCGGGACAGTCCCTCACACAGCACCTTCTAGGCATTGTAGTTGATCACGTCAATTCACTGACTCCGCTTCTTCTACCTTTACAGCAACATTAAGCGATGAAAAGCAAATAAAAGAAACCTTGTCTGCTTGGATCGCTCGTGGAGGTGCGGAGAATAACAAAAATATTAAAAAATATTACACGCGCTCGCGGTAAGCACGAGGAGGGATACAACTCACGTGACTTCCGGCGATGCCTCCCTTCTGACCGCCCCGACACCTTGCGGTACACTGTTACGTCACAGTGCACGGCGGGAACTTTGAATTGGGCCTAGTATTTCTATTTTTTATAAAAAAACTACTTAACTCTATAGTGAAACAATTTTTTTGTAATGTCCTGATATGCCATTGCAACGTTTAGCATGAAAAAAAAAAATTTTTTTTGGCGTGTCAGAGGTTCTTTAAGCGGGTTTCACATGCAGCGATTCCGCGGCCGAAATCGCTGCCGCTATCGGCGCGGCGGCACGGATCGCGAGGTTTCATTTCACATGAGAGGTTTCTGCCACTGCGATGGCCAATGTTGCTTGCAGCAAGCAGATGCGCACAGTCGGTTACAGCGGCTTCTAACAACAATTTTAATCTCTTAGTTTTCAGTTTCCCCTTTAATTTCACCTTAATAAAACAAAAAGCGTCGAAAATACTAAATAAACCTTCGTCTTATTTGTTTATGGTTCTTTTTTCGAACTTCGTTTTTGCGGAGGATGACACCTCGGATCATCCTCGGCAGCGTCACGGGCAGCGCCTTCCTCGGATGTAAAGACTCCAACTGATATGGCCGACCCTGAACCTCCTGGACGTAGTTGGTATTTCCGAAATTGGGGTATGTGCTCGTGATCCGGAGTATGTCCGTCTACGGAGACTGGAAGAGTACCTTCTCTTAAGAGAGAAGCAGATCCTGCTTACTTTCCCGAGCCCAAGGTGCTGGTGGGTAAGGCCCGTCTGGCAAAACCGCAGGAGAGAGTCGGAGTTCCACACAGCGGTGAGTTGTGTCCTCGTATTTTGATACCGAGGGTTTTCTAGTGGTATTCGTTTTCTCACAATGTAATATATTCGTGTAGATGCCATTGCTTATAAGTGGGGACAGGGAGTACTTCCAGAAGTACTATAAGATGAGACTTGAAAAATTTCAAGAGCTTTATTCCCTGGTCGAAACACCACTCACAAGAGCTTACCTCACGCGGGAGCCGCTATCATCGCGGGCTAGACTTGCCATGACACTCAGGTACTAGGAACTCTTCTGCTTTTCTAATTAGTTCTGACCTATGCACAGACATATGGTTTACTGTTCCGCCTGCTTTCTTCAAGGTACTTATCGTCTGGAATGCAGATCCAGAATATCGCTATGGCCTTTAGAGTCGGGATCTCGACAGCGGCGGGTGTCATTCACTCCACCTGGAAGCTTCTCTGGACAGCTCTCCAACCCCTTTGTCTCGAGGTATGTTGAAAGGCTGCCTGGTCAAATTAGTGATAGAAAATGCTTTACTTAGGATTAAATTTTGCGCACCTGTTCTATCACCAGTAATTTGTGAGCTACTCTTAGAGAAATACTGACACTGCTGGATTCTAGTATTGAGGACGTTTTCAATCGGGAAATAAGCATACTGATTAAGATGGTGCGTCTACGGTGACCGTTCAATGCAGATCCGAGAGCTCAGCTCGCGCACAGCCGTCTGAGCCCCGCTTCTTCTTTCTGCCTGACAATACTTGGGTACACCAGCAGTCACAGTTTGTCAGCGGGTTTCACATGCAGCGATTTTGGCCCTAAAGCGGCACGATTTCTGCCGTCGCGGCGCTCTGGCCAACCGCAGCGGCCGAGCAGCACGGTTCCACCAGGTTGGAAACTTTTCGCCGCGGCAGAGTGGCAGCTTCCGCGTTGACCACTCACAGCACGGCAGGAAATCGCGTGACAGAAGGAGAAACATTGCCGGAAAGCTGGCGCATGGACGGCGGCGTTTTCACGTTCTTGAAGCAGACAAGCCCATAAAGTACGCAAGCGACTGGATTGCGGTTTCTTTTTCCGGCGGGTCGAGCTTCTTTGCTTCGGCAGTCGCGTCGGAACTGTTCAGTAGATCATGGAGGAGGGGGATTGCTGTCCCCTTCCTCGAAATTTGTTTTCTCAATGAATTACGCGGCTCTTTTTTGCTTTCCTCACCTGAGTACCGACTGTAGCGAGCGCAAGAGACGCTAATTGAAAGCGGCTTGTGCGAGCGCTAGTGATAAAAACAAAAGAAGAACTGAGCGGCATTGACATGTCTTTTCCAACACAGATCGTCGCATCAAGTAAGACAAAATGTATCGCGCCCAGTTCAATGAACTGCTTATCAGTGAAGTGTCGAAGCGTCGGGTTCCTTAAGACGCGCAGCTCAAGTAATTTAGGAACAATGGGACCAAAGAGAAAGTCGGGGAAGAGGTGACTGTGGCCTTGAAAGTGATAAACAAGACCGGTCTGAAACGACTGCCCTATTACCGGTTCCGGAGGTTCCGGTCGGCCATATCAATTGGAGCATAGTTGGAGTCTTTACATCCGAGAAAGGTGCTGCCCGTGACGCTGCCGAGGATGATCCGACGTTTCATCCTCCGCGACAAAGAAGTTCGAAAAAAAATAACCATAAACAAACAAGTCCGAGATTTATTCAGTATTTTAAACGCTTTTTGTTTTGTTTTATTAAGGTGAAATTAAAGGGGAAGCTGAAAACTAAGGAATTAAAATTGTTGCTAGAAGCCGCTGTAACCGACTGTGCGCATCTGCTTGCTGCAAGCAACATTGGCCATCGCAACGGCAAAAAACGCTCATGTGAGATGAAACCTCGCGATCCGTGCCGCCGCGCCGCTAGTGGCAGCGATTTCGGCCGCGGAATCCCTGCATGTGAAACCCGCTTAGATTAATTGTGCTATATCAATGAAGGCCATCTTGAACCACGTTGAGCACTTATTATGAAGTTCTGGAGGTGAGTATTGTACATGTAGTCTACAGATTATGAAAACCTTAGAACAGAGAAGGGATTAACCAATGTTTATTTCTGTAAATATGAAAGACATTGTAAAGGTATGTGTGTGCGCTTACAAATATACCATCGAAATTTGTAGTTTATGACACTGATTTCAGAACTCCCATGCAGTCGTGTTTGAAATATTTAGAAGGCTCTATTAGATGTCTGCTCCTATGACACAATGTCATCACAGGTGCCAACTACTGAGAGATGGCAGGAAGTTGCTGAGGGCTTCCAGAACAAGGGAAATTTCTTTCACTGTGTCGGTTCTGTGGATGGCAAACACGTCGAGATTCAGGCACCACCGAATTCTGGTAGCTTATACTCCGACTATAAGGTACAGTTTGCGTCAGTACTTTTTATGAGCTGTATTGCTCACTGCATTCATGATTTGTTGTCATTACAGGGTACGTACTCCATCGTACTAATGGCTGTTGTGGACAGTGACTTGAAGTTCGTTGCTGTAGACGTGGGTGCCTATGAACGTCAGAGTGATGGAGGTAACCTAAGTGCCTCTTGGTTCGGCAAATGCCTTGAAAATGGCCTCTTCGGCCTGCCACCACCAAGGCCGCTTCCAAACTCGACAGTAATCGCACCATATGTATTCTTGGGGGACGAAGCGTTGCACCTACGCCCCGCCCCGACTTTCTGAGACCGTACCCGGGAAAGCACCAGGGCGATGACAAACGAATATTCAACTATCGGCTCACCCGTGCAAGGTGACTTAAAAGCGCAATAACCATGTAGTGCGTTGGAGGGGGTGGGCGGGTCATTTCTAGCAGGGTAGCAAAACGTTCAATTGTTTCTTTTTTGTCTGTTTTGTTGCGGGATAATTGTAAAGAAGCATTTCCGTGAACCTAAAGAAGCATTTCCGTGAACCTGTCCCCACTGTTGTGCAGGAGGTGCGCCGAAACCGCTTTTGGCGTGTTGGCATCAAGGTTTCGGATATTCCGAAGAACCATCAACCTGCTACCAGAACACGCCGACTACATCGTCATGGCAACTTGCGCACTACACAACTACTTGCGGGACGACTCCGTCTACATTCCTCCTAGCTACGTTGACAAAGAGGATGCCTATGGCAACATCACGAACGGCAACTGGCGATCGAACTTCAAAGACGACGAAACAGTCATGACGGACCTAGAGCTCCCGGTGGGGCACAATTACAGCGGTTCCGCACGTGAAGCGAGAGACCTCTTCTGCTCCCACTTTATGAGCAGGCAAGGGGCCGTACCTTGGCAGCGGACTTCTGCTGGGCTGCGTTCTTGAATGGTAGCGCACTTTGTGCTGCGAGCACTTGCAAACTTTTGCATACATTGCATGGTAGACACCATCCAGACGAATAAACAAGCAAAAAGTGTGACTCGTTTGTCTTTACTCGCTCTTTACAAGAAGTGCATCAGGGTATCGGCCTTGAGCATACCGAGATGTGATGAGTAGCAATTCCATCTTAAAGGACACATGCAAAGAAAAAAAAACATTTTTTTAACAGCTTAGATGGAAAAAGGATATTATAAAACAATTTTACAACGAGGAAAAAAAATTTTTAGAGCTATATTTACGGCGCTATACGAATTTGAAGTTGGCGCCACCACCCCGCGCGCCACCGCCCTGCGTCGCCGGCGCCGTAAAGCCACGCCGCCGCCGCACGCTGAGCGTTGTGCGAACGCCGCTTCAACGCGTTTCTCCACGCCGCCGTCGCCGCCGCCGCACAAGTTCGTCTGGTTCGGGGCGCCGCCACCGTCATCTGACCGGCGCACAGGTCTATCACGTCTGCTTGCGCTTTTTCAGAAGTTTCCTTTGGGCTCTAAAGGTTATTTATTAATCTTATTTTTTTGTTATACTTCAAACAAAGATGAATAAGTTACTTTTAGAGGCCATAGGAAGCTTCCGAAAGGGCGCGAGCACCACGTGACAAATATGGGCCCGTCACGTGATAAATAAGGGCCACTTCCATCATTTAGGTGAGTCTGCATAGACTCGAGTGTCGCCTTTAAGTATGAATCCAGGGAGAGCAGGAAGTGGACAGTAGCATTCATAGGCTTGTGTGCTGCCAGGGCCCCTCTCACAACGTTGAGCTCGCCTTCCACTGCCTCCAAGTTCTGCTTCCGTTTTTGGCTCTTTGTATGTGTCTTAGTCGCTACGCTTTCTCTTGGGTAGCTTCTCGGCTCGGCTGCTTGGGAAGGACCAGCAGCGGAGGTATCGGCGTAGCCCGGTGATGCAAAAATAAGATTCAGATTGCTTGGGGCGTCCGGCCCCCTTGGGCTCCCTTGAGGTGTCGAACTCTCTGCTGCCGGTTGACTCATGTGTGCCACCGTTAAATCGGTGGCCTATCCATGTTGCTCAAACTCCTAAAAAGAATGTAAATTATTAAGCACTTGCGCTCACACCTATCAATTAATATTGATATTTTCCAACACTTACTTGCGCAAACCTAATGTGTCCCTCAGGAACTGCAGTTGGTCGATGTAGGGCCAAACCTTAGATTTTGAGGAAGCTGCAGCCCCACTCTTTTTTGTCCCCTTCTCGTCATTCATTTTTTTTTTCCGAAAAGTGTCCCTCAGGTTCTTCCATCGGGAGTGGACCTCATCCCCTGTCACTGAAATGTCGAATCGTATACAGCGTGATGTTAATTAAAATACCGATGATGCTGGACATTTAAATTAACGTAGCGCGCATTGCGCATGTTGCCGTCTTCGAGAGCGCTCGTAATACAGCCGACCCAAAAGGGGTAGATGATTGTCCTATAGTCGCTGATCCGCATCGAACACAAGCTTTTTGGCATTGATAAGAGTAGAGTTTGATCAAACACCCAACACGATACCGATACGATGCCGGTACGGTCCGGGCGCGCGCTTAAAAGCATATTACAAAGTGGTAGCGCAAGCTCGGCTGTACCGGGCTATCATTTACAATCTGCTAAAACTCTCTAATGTCGTACGCGCAACCAGAGCCCTGCGACAGGCAACGAGTGGGGGCGGGAAGCGCAGCATCGAACGTTTCTAAATTTAGGGTCGACTTTCTGTGCCATATCGAAGAGCGCGCTTCCATAGATTTCGCCGGTGCTCAATGTTCCGAGATTCACGCGCGCCCACACATTTTATTTTATAGCGTTGGAAGCTTGTCCCAAAGTATAGGAAAGCAGACAGACATCGAGTTGCAAGGAGCGAAAGTGCGAAGGCGAGCTGGTTATGTAACATTTCTTAGGTAATGTCAAGTGCACGGTCACAAGCCATGGGCACTGCTGTTCTTGGTCTACTGCAACTGAAGGGAAGACCCTGTGCAATTGTTCAGATATCAACATAAGCCACTTTGCAATATTTATTTTAAGAATCAAGACCCCTCACCAGAGACGTCAGAATTACTCGAATATTGGGGGGCAGGGGGCAGGCAGAGTTATTTTTCGCCCCGTCCAAGCCCATATTGCTTACATTAAAATTTAGAAATATCTAGGGGGGCGCGAGAATTGGGGGGGGGGGGGGGGGCGATCGCCTCCCTCTGTTCCGACACCACTGCCCTTGACGCTTGTTGAATAATTCACATGGTTAAACAGTGTAAAAACGTTGAAACCCGTAGTAGTGCAGTGGTTTCATACCGGTCTTGTCGATCACTTTCACGGCCTAGGTCACCTCTTCCCAGAGTCTTTCTTTGGTCCCATTGTTCCTGAATTCTTTGAGCTGCGCGTTCCAAAGAATCCGACGCTTGGACACTTCACTTATAAGCAGTTCATTGAACTGGGCGCGATACATTTTCTTACTTAGTGGACGATCTGTGTTCGAAAAGACACGTCAATGTCGCTCGTTCTTCTTCTTCTTTTATTTTTCTCACTGGCGCTCGCACGAGCCGCTTCCGATTAGCGTCTCTTGCGCTCGCTACACTTGGTATTCAGGCGAGGAAAGTAAAAAAGAGCTGCGTGTTTATTGAAAAAACAAATTCTAAGGAAGGGGACAGCAATCCTTCTCCTCCATAATCTCCTGAACAGTTCCGACGCCGCTGCTGAAGCAAAGAAGCTGGACCCGCCGGGAAAAAGAAACCGCAAACCAGTCGATTGCATACTTTCTCTGCTTGTCGTCTGCTCGGAGAACATGAAAATGCCACCGTCCTATGCGCCAGCTCTCCCGCAATGTTTCTCCTTCTGTCACGTGATTTCCAGCCGCGCTGTGAGTGGCCAACGCGGAAGCTGCTGCTCTGCCGCGGCGAAAAATTTCCAACCTGGTGGAACCGTGCCGCTCTGCCGCTGTGGCTGGCCAGAGCGCCGCGACGGCAGAAATCGCGCCGCTCTAGGGCCAAAATCGCTGCATATGAAACCCGCTTTACCCCTGACAACTAGGGTTACGTGTTTTTCACAGAAACTTCGAAAATTGACCCCCAGCCGGCTTTATCGAAATCCCGAAAAATTGAATTATCACAAATTGGCGTAGGCAATTAAATAAAAAAAATGAAACCTAAGCTTCACACAAAAAAAAAAATGTATATACATATAATTCTATGCGGAGCTCTTTTTTTTTGTGTGTATATACGTACAATATAGCTTCCTACTGAACTGTCCGAGAAACTCCTTCTTTCTTCGGGAACCATTTTTTTTTTTCTCTCTCTCTCTTTCGTGCACCGGAACGTTTTTCAAGTATTCAAATTTCGGGCACGCTACCTGGAGGTTGGTGAATCCCAAACCAACTTCCTACTTTCTTCAACGAGCGCCCCTATAAAGCACCTTTTGTATACAACCCCGAAAATGTACTCCTAAAATAATATGTATGAGAAAAAAAAAAATAAACCCTGAAAAGCATCCCCGTAATTTGAAGAAAAGAAAGGCACACCAAATAAACACAAAACCCTACTGAAGATTTTAGAAAATCAGTTTTGCGCGGTGCTAGCATTGAATTAAATTCATCTTAATTCACATTTCAGTTTTTTCTCGCTCTCTACGCGATTGGGGCGCGTGTTCGCGGAGCTTCTAACTTCCTCAAGCTAGAAAAACATACTTTCAACGAAGGACAAAAAAAAAAATAAAAAGCTATATCATCCACGCGCGCATATCCAGCACGAAGGCAAGGCAAACATGAAATATCGTACACTTCTAGCGCGAAAGTCGTCCTTTTTGGGCCTTCTGTGCAAACACAGAAGTCAGCGAGCGCATCTCGACGGACGACAGTGACCATGAACGTGTCGGCCCGAGCACCGATGCATCTAGAACGCTTGTTTGCTCCCGGGCTGCGAGTCCCATGATGAACTGTACTCCAGTTCCACTAATCAAGAGACTTCTGGTGTCCGTACCAAGAGGAGCCTGTTGCGAGCTAGATGTCGACCCCTATATAAGGAGGAAAGGTCCCGCCTCGTTAGCACAAGAAGCACCACTTGTACAGAACGCCATACCAGCGTCCAAGATCAGAGGAGATGGCCAACCAACTACGTACGACCTGGCTTCTGCTGGGGCTGGCAACATTAGTGCTGGCTCAGGACTGCATCCGAAAACCACCCGGTAAGGCCGGATGCGTAATCGAGTTAAATGTTTTTTTTTTTTTTTAATACAGTCACTGATAACTTAGGAAACGCATGAAGTAGCTTACTGCACGGTTCTTGCTTCGCGATTGATTATTTTACGTTTTTATCGGCAAATGTCGCCATCTCATTGACTGTGGGGCAATTACAAAATGCTAGAGACTTGCCACGCGCTACATTTCTTAAGCTGTCGGTGGCTGTAGACAAGGCGAAACCGGAGGACTCCTGATATATAGTATTCAATTTAACTTCAACAATTACCTTGAAATTCCCAGGGAAGAATTTCCAGTAATGAGAACAAATTTCTTCTTGCCATGACCCCCAGCTGCTGAGCTATGTGTGACGCTACGTAGCTAAAGTTACTCTGGTTGAATTATACAAGATCCTGAATAAAAAAAAATGCCTCATTACCCAGAGAGCACGCGGTGAACCAAGTAGTGCGATCTAGGGAACGCATCTAGCGAGTAACCGAAAAACCATTTTACTTGAAAACGCGAAATACGCCGGGACCATGGGCAAGTGAAACGTCATATGCCCATTGTCCCTCATGTTTATTGTCTCGCCAAGCTAATTGCATTCTCGGAAAAAACACTTCTTGGGACATGCGCTAGACCTGCACTGTGGATTGCAGTGATTAACTCGTCGAGCGCAATGGGGAGGAACTACAGGCGCAGAGTTTGTGCGCTGCGATCAGAGGAGGTAGATCATGCTCGACATCGCTGCTCAAGATAGATATATAACTTGGAGAAAGAATTTTGATGATGGCGAATCTGTACTGCGTGGAACAGCACGAGCATAAACGCCCTGCCTTCAAATATACGCGTCTAAAAAAGCTCAAGACTGCGTCAAAAAATCTCATGACCAGCTGAACGCAGTTTAAGGTAGGCACTCTCTGCTGATGATGACAAATCAGAGAACATTTATGTTAGGAACATTACATTTACAGCACCGCCGGGCGCATTTTAAGCAAAGTGAACATTTGCGCCTGTACGCCTACCTATTGCAGATTGCTCGGAGAAACAATCACTGTCGATCACAAAACTATTCAAAATATCAATGTGTCGTTTTAAGATGTTCGACACTGTTCAGTCGTAGTAATCAACGATTGCTTGTTGCAGACGATGAAACCCTGAAGAAGGCGGGTCAGATTGCATCCGAACTGATGAAGCAGTGCATTCACCTCCTTGACAAGTACCCCGTTCCCCTGAGTACGATTGCAGATGTGAGTAACATTAGCGTCGTGATTCTGAAACAAAGGTATATAACATTCGTAACGAGCCTGTTAGTATAAGTATACTTCTACCAGAAAACATTGAACAGAAAGAGGACGATGTGCCTGTCTGTGTATAGACATATTTCTCTTTAATTATTTCAGCTAAAGGTACACAACACTGCCCCATTACAACCCGCGTTGTTACGTTTACGGCTTAATGATACGCTCGGATATTCGTATTGATGATCCCCAGAACGGAGTGTGTAATCTTTCATGGTAAACCTTTTTCAGGGGATGAAGGTTCTCTGCCAGGACTACGCCAGCTGTCATGACAAGCACGAGTCATTGGCTTCGGTAATTGTTGCGCATTCTTGAGTTCTTCATATTCATAGAAAACACCAAAAGAACATCAAAGTAGTGTTACACGACTTCCTCGTTATTTCCCGCCTCATCAAGCAAAACATATTCTGCTCGTTGTATTTAACAATTGCAGAACGAGATTCTGAGACTCTGAAGTTTTAATGACCTGCGTAGTACATGCATACCTCTAAAAAAGACACCCTAACTGCCAAAGGTGTGTGAACACTGCCCCGAATCTATTAGAGCAGTGTCACCTCTAGTTTCGACATCGCATTGTAAAAGCCATGAATGGTGCAGCACTTATTTAGTTCGAGACATCATTCAAATTATTTTGCAGACCGTTAATATTTACCCGAATCTAGGTCGATATATATCCGGTGATATCTTTAGACTAAAGGACAAGGTCCTCCAGCGTTGCGCTCTCCTCTTTCCATTTTAGCTGAGCGAAGGTTAGCGAGGTGCAGAGGAGGAACTCGCCTCCACTCCAACATCCCCTCCGCTAAAGAGGAAAGAGTGAAGAGCCGCTTTGCGACAGGCGCTTGTCCTGGTTTATTCACCTGCGAGACCATAGGTATCAAGGAGAGGGCCCTGCTGGCCTATTTTTTAACGGAATACACAAAGTGGCCATTATCGCGATTTATAGAAGTTCCTTGCGAATGACGAAGTACCACGCGTGCACATGAACGTTGCGCATAGCGCTACGCGCTTAGAGTCCCGGCGCAGAAGGCATTCTCGACTCTCAAAGCAATCAACGCCTAGCTGTTTGCAGCGCGAAAAAAAAAATGATTGCCTCTCTGTGGGCTTGTTTTGCAGGAAAGTAGACCCTCCGGCTTTGTTGATGTCGGCCGATAGATGCTGGTAAATACGGAAGTGGCCAGTCTAAACATGCTTTGTAAATTTGTCAAACAAGACAGAACCTATTAGAACAAAGAAATAATCCAAAACACCTAACGTTGTTGAGTTTACAAATGACAAAAACGGTGTAACTAATACTCAGAGTAGCGAAGCTACGTCGCCGTTCTAAAGGGAACAGTAGTGTGCCCTTCGTGCTACCGAACGTCCACTGCAGCCAGCTACCTTCTCAATTCTAGAAACCCGATGACTACAGAAAGGAGCTCGTCTCGTGCGTCAAGCCTCACCTCATACAATTTTACGTGAGTGAACCTACGAAATATTTCGTACCATGTTCTAGTGACTCAATTTCCTATAGTTTATATCCTCCTCTGACCCTCAAAAGCATTTTGCGCATGTCGCGAAGCTTGCCCCACTCCCTTTCTCTCTCCCGCTCTCTTTGTTTAAATTAAAGTATCAAGCTTCCTCATATAAAACTTTTAAAATATTTTTATTAAATTAGCACTTACTAGATAAGCCAACAATTGATGCTCTTCCCCAAACCACCACAGAAAGGCCGACCGGAATTCAAGCACGATCCTGAAATCGTGGCCACTGAAGTTGGCGTAAGCATTCCTTCTTTGGTCCCTTTTGTATAGAAGCTATATCACGGCGAAAACCCGCTAAAACCAACATCGCTGATTTCAGGGTTGCATCATAAACCACATACCCCTGTCGAAGGAAATGGGCATGGCCACCGGCTACTGGCTTCTCAAGATTATGGGAGCCCACGAAACATAAGACCCCAAGGAAGCCGCAGAACCTGCTGTTGACTGAGCGCCGCAGCGCCACTTCTGAATAATAAAAGTACCAGCATGAATAAGGAAGATATTCCGCTATTTATTCGACTTACGAGAACGCCGGCTAGAGGCATTTATACTTATTTATTAACAATAGGGTGCCTGAATGCCCAGGCTACATCTAAAATAGGCCGTAAATATTGGCGCCTGCACGTAGCAATCTAAACTTTTCGTTAAAGGTGTATTTCAAAAGTCGGTTTTATCATGCAAAATTGCAAAGTGTAGCTTCCTGTCTGTAAAAAAAAAAAGTACCAAAAAGTCGGAAGACACTAAAACTTCCGCCTTTAAGAATGGAACGCGATAGCGTTATCGAATCCTCGGCTCGGTTGTGGCACGCCTAGCCTTCGTCTCCGCCTTCTCGGCTTGTGGTCGACCCCGTCGCCGAGCAGACGTAGATGGGGATCTGCACTCGTAGAAGAAGACGACTCAGAAGAGCGCCCCGCATTGATAGACGGCAGCGCATCCATCGCACGTTTTCTCAACCGGCGGCCCAGCGGCAGCCCAGCGGCGGCCCCGCGGCTAGGTACGCATACTCCACAAACGAAAGATGACGGCAGGATCGCAGCGCCACTGGGTGGACTCGGTGACGGGCGGAAATTTTCCGCTCCTCCGCGATGAATGGAAACTGTGCGCTCCTCCAGATAGACAAGCCTAGGTCATGTGGCTGTGGCGTCATGACTCTATCGACCAATCAGTATTTTTGCATCACGCCAGCTTTTCTGGCACGGCACCGAGGCCGGCACGGTACCGAGCCCGCGCGACACGAGCTCCTGAATACTATCGGGCTATTCGCGTCACGCGGGCTTTTTTCTGGTACACCACCAAGGCCGGTTGATTGATTGATTTTATGTTTATGGCGCATAAGTTACTGAGATCATAGAGCGCCAAAAACAAGACTATGGTTGGAATAGGTATAGGGAGACAAAAGAGGTTTTAGTAGCCAGTGATTAGATAGAACCGCAGTGTTGTAGGCGTTACCGAAAAAAAGTAACAAAATACGCTACTTATCACTTGCAAATAAACAGAACGCGTTACCAACAAAACGTTAACGCACGTTACTTTGGCGTTACGTTTTATTTGCAAGCTAAAACGTAAGCTCGTTCCTGTCTAGGGCTGTTGCTTTAAGTAACTTCACAAATGAGGACTCCTCCACGACCCAGATAGGTTGAACAGCATTGATGACAAAATCTTCAACAAGTCGGTCAGGCTGCACCTGAGGCACGGACTGATGGAGGTTGAGGCCAAACTTGGTTTGTTTTGTGGGTGGTGTCAAACTGCCTCCAGGGATTTCGTACACTTAACTGATTCCCCGTTTCTTTCAAAGTTTCAAACGCAGCCAGGCTTTGCTCGTGCAGTTTCTGCTCAAAAGGGCAGATTACTAATTAAAAAGATGGCAATAGGCTGGCTGTCATGAAATAACACCACGTCAAAGCTGTATGGATAATAACTGAAGACCCACCTAATGCACAAAACAGAATTAAATTAAAAATCTAAGGAGCAAGAAAAACAAATCGTGCTTACCTTGACATGCTTCATCAGGTTAGAGATAGAACACCTGGCACAACTTAAAAGTTTCAGTTTTGGAGGAGAAAGAAGGCACTTAAAAATTATAATATCATCTTTCTCTTCTGTCAGCTCGAAATATTTGTTCAGTAGTAGCCACTGCGATGAAGCCACGTATGTCGTACCATAGACCCGTCTATACTCCCAAAGCCTGGCAGTTCGATGACGGAGCCATAGAGTGCCCGGTCTCAGATTTGGAGCGCGAGGATCTGGTAGCACAGAGAATTTCTCGGGGAGTCTGGAATTCAGCGCACAGCTTTCGAGGCGGCGAGGACCCGATACATGGTTTTCAAACCCGACGAGAAAAGAAGCGGTAGTCCGAGGAACGCGAGAAGCGCGAGCGCACATTCCATCGCTCGGGACAAGTGTGTTTCGGCGTCTCGCCGCAGCGGGGCGCCAATTACATGACTCTTGTCTGCCGCTCTGCCTTTTCACTTTCAACGGCCGTATCACGTGACGATCTGGCAGGCTGAAGAGGCTATGGTCGTAGCCATTCTATACGTGACAACTTCTCTCGAATGGCTTTCGTGGAGGTTTTTATCATCTACAGCTCTGAAACAGGTGCGCGACCTTCAAGATCCGCGCCCAGCACGCATTAGAATATATTGCCGCGTGCAATCAGCAGCGTGCTCCGCTGACTGGGGTTTGATCCCCGCCAGCGATTGTCCTATGTATCTTTATTTTGTTTGCATGACTGGAATGTTCCAGATGACTCGAGAATATTGTTGCTTCGAGCTCGGAAACGTCTAAATACCCACGCAATAACAAAGGAGCTTCGAATGGCTGCTTGGCTTAGTCGTCACACTGTTGCCGTACGGTCTTTGTTACTTTATGTTTCTCGCACAAGTTCGCCGAATCAAACGTTAATTTTAAGCTTTATTAATCAAGATTATTTTTTATTCATGATATTTTTGGTGGAGGTAAGAGGTAACGCAATTTATGCTTACGATGAGTACCACCTGTGACTCCGAAGACGACAACCATGAAGGCGACGTCCACGAAAACATCCGAGGATGACTCCGACTGTGACATCAACAACGACCTCTACTATGGCCTCCAAAACGACTCTGACGATCAACTCGACAAATCCCCTGGCTTAAACCTCGACGATTACAAGATGACAACTTCGACGACGACGCCGACGATGAAACGGACAAGGACTCCAAAGACAAACCCCGGCTACGATGTCAACAACCAACCCGACTACGGCCTCGACGAGAAACAGTGTTTTCGACCATGACGACGAGACTAACGATGACACAGGCGACGCCTCGAGCGACGACATCGACGACGATCCTGACTACGATTGCGACGGCAACCCTGACGACGACTTCGACGGCGACCCGAGGACGACCCAGACGATGACTTCAATGACAACCGCGATTACAATTTTGGACATGACTTCATGACGAACCCGATGACGATACCGACGACGAATGTGATGTCGACCACGAACAGGACGACGCGACGGTCGGTTCATTACTCAACGAGCGGAGGAAGTCCGCCAGTTCGGCCGCAATTTGATTCAAGCCGCACAACTTGCTGACGATGGCCGGTACAATCTTTGTCGCCACGACGCCCAGTTCCAGCCCGGCTACCAAGTGTAGATCTGAACACCACTAGACCCCTTTCGAAACTCACGTGCCGATTATCAGAAGGTCAGAACCCCTGCACAAAGGCGGAACAACTGCCATCGTGGAACATGCCAGTCATTCCATCAGATAGCAAACGTCGGAGCGCGGTAAACTCTAGGAGCCGACCAGCCAATCAAACAGCTTCAAAAGTGCAACGTCATTGCGCTCATCCTTCTACTGTTGGTGTGTTTTTGCCTTCTAATCCAACCAAACGTATAAAGCGTGTTGTGACGTTGCGGTTTTGGTCCGCCAGTGTGCAGGGATAAAACATCTGCCAACAGAGGGCAGTTTTTCGAAAGGGGTCTGTTCATCGTCGCAGCGAGGAACTGCTAAAGTAGTGCTTCGGCCTCAAGGTTATTTGCCACCTGAGGAACCTAAACTGCAAGCCGTTGCCCGACGGAATATGAGCATGGTCACGCCGTCCTCTGCGATCCAAAGGTGCGAACATCTGAGCAGAAAAGAAAAAAGGAGCGGTGGTATAGCTATTTATCTCAAGACTAACCCACAGTCTCAAGTTATGAATGACCTAACAAGAATGAATGAAAATGTCAAAAGCTTATTCATTCGAACATCTAATACTGTAGTTGCTGCCTTCTACAGACCCCCCTCTGGCAATGTGTTTCAATTCATGCAATTTCTTGAAAACGCACTATGCACCATCGGGTCGTTATTCGTGTCATTCATTATTCTTGGAGATATGAACATAAATACGCTTTCGCGTGACCACCATGCGAGAGATATACGCGACAACATGCATCAGTATGCCCATAACAATGTGATTTGTCCGATGATCGCTTTCTTTTGCTGCTACCGGGCCCACTGGTTGGCAATTGTTCTGTTCTGTTCTGTTCTGTTCTGTTCTGACTTACTGTCATGGTTTAGCATATGTTCATCCATCCTGTTGTGTAGTGGCGATATTGAATCTGATCCCGGCCCCGAGACGCTAGCTCTCCTTCAGCAAATACTAACTGGTCAAACACAAATTGCTGCGGATGTTACTTCTATCAAAAATAGACAAGAGGCCGTGGATGCTAAGTTTGCCGACTGCGAATCCCGACTTGTTGCAATCGAAGCTGGCTCGTCCCAGATATCTGATATCGACCGACTGCTGCAGTATCTGGAAAAAAAAAGTGCCGCTCTCGAAACAGCTGTCTGTCAACTTACAGATAAGAATGATGATTTGGAAAACCGTTCTCGCAGAAACAACTTGGTCGTGCATGGTCTAGAAGAGCCTGTTAATGAAACCCCTGCATCCCTACTGGATAGTGTAACTGACCTGCTCACAAGAAAACTGTCTGTAACTTGCGATGCCATAGAACGCTGTCATCGTCTTGGTATGCCTGCAGATGGTAAGATACGACCTGTAATATGTAAATTAATTTACTTTCTTGACAAGATTCGGATACTCAAAAATGTTTCTAAACTTAAAGGCACCCGGATATTTGTTAACGAGGATTTCTCACCACGTATTAGAAATATTCGAAAACAACTTTGGCGTAGTACTGCTGAATTCCGAAGAAATTGCGCAAAGGTTCGTCTGCATTACGACCAGGCTCTTGCTAACAACGACCGATACTCGTGGGATTCAACAAATAATATGCTGATGAAAGTTCTTCCTCCGGTTCTTCTCACTGGATCGAACTGACAGCTACTTTATAAACCATTGCCCAAATTCACAGAGTTCTCGTGCATTGCAACTTCTTATTCACCGCACGTGATGTGTGTTACCGAAACCTGGTTACACGATGGCATTCTTAATTTCGAATTTACACCTCCCAACCAACCAACCTCCCAACCAGCTACTTTACAAACCATTGCCTAAATTCACAGAGTTCTCGTGCATTGCAACTTCTTATTCACCGCACGTGATGTGTGTTACCGAAACCTGGTTACACGATGACATTCTTAATTTCGAATTTACACCTCCCAATTACAACGTGGTACGATGCGATAGATCTTCTAGAGGTGGTGGTGTTGCGCTTTTTTTTTTTAAATCTGGTATTAGCTTTTCTGTTCTCCCCAGTTTACCTAACACAGAGTCTGTATGGTGTAAGGTGCGGCTTGATAAGTTTGTTCTTGTTATCGGCGCGGTTTATAGGGCTCCTGGTTCGAGCCTGCAAGCCATCTTTGACATATATGACTACATTCACAAATATAAGCTGGCAAATTTCAAGCTTGTTTTGGTGGGCGATTTTAATGCACCCGATATAAACTGTGAAACGCTAGCGGTTGGCTGTCGCGATAGGGCAATTTGTGATGCTCTAGTAGATATGGCTGTGTCATTCGACTTAGATCAGGTTGTCAAAACATGCACCAGAGATCATTCTGTTCTTGATCTTGTTTTCCTAACCCATAGTATCACAAACCTAGGTTATGACTGCAAGGTGGTCGAGGGCATTACTGATCACAAAGCTGTCCTTGTCAGCCTCAACGTTCGTATCAAGCGTTCGAACTCTGAAGTTTTCACGTTCCTTGATTTCAACAGAGCTGACAATGTATCAATAATTGATGAACTTAGTTTTTATTTTGATGATTTTTGTGCCATAAGTCTAGACGCTGATGTCAATACGTTGCTTAGATATTTCAACTCCCTTATAGATAAATGCATCAACAAATATGTACCTGTTACTAGAAAGAAAAAGAACAATGCGCACCCCTGGATTACGAGAGGTGCTGCATTTGATGCGGCAAACGAAGAGGAGACGTCGTTCAACGAAACATAACACAGAATCAGTTGTTCATACCTTGTTTGAATATCTGAAAACAACCTTGAAAGAAAAGATGTTAACAGCTAAAACCAAATATTTCAATGTAACTTTGTCTGAATTTATGAAATCAAATCCTGCCAAATTTTGGAGATCTATTATTCCAAAATGTAACATATCGCAGAGTTTTACTATTGAAGGTGAATCTGTAAGTGAGCCGACAAAGATAGCGAACTGTTTTAATGATTATTTTAAATCTGTATTCAGTCGGGATAACGGCAATGATTCTGAGTTTTTCTTTGAAGGTATATACCCAGCTTTCTCTGATTTAGAGATTAGTGTTTCTGGTATCCTAAATCTACTAATGAAACTTGACTGTAAGAAAAGCCATGGCCCTGATGGAATTCCAAATTCTTTTCTTCGCCGATATTCCCTTTGAACTTCAAAATACCTATCTGTCATTTTCGAAAAATCTATTTCTACTACAACAGTACCTCAGTCCTGGAAGTGGCTAAAATTATCCCCTTGTTCAGGTCAGGCAACAAACAGGTGGTTACAAACTACAGACCCATTTCGCTCTCATCGTCTTTATGCAAACTTTTGGAACATATTGTTTATAAACAGATATCTGAGTACCTCGAAACTAATTTTATTCTTTGCCCGCAACAGCATGGTTTTCGTCGTGGCTACTCCACCTCAACCCAACTTCTTGAATTCACTCACGACATAGCTTTATCTTTAGATAAAAGAGGACAACTTGATGCCATCTTTGTAGATTATTCTAAGGCTTTTGATAAAGTGCCACGTCATAAGCTTCTTCAGAAACTACAAGCGATTTTAAATAATACGTCTTTAGTTAATTGGATCGAAGATTATCTAAAAAATAGATCACAGTTTGTTTCATACAGGGATGTTCATTCTAGCAATGTCTCAGTTAGTTCCGGTGTCAAACATGGATGGGTTTTAGGACCTCTTTTGTTTTTACTTTATATTAACGACGTCGCAAATGGTCTTCCAATTAAAATTCGCCTCTATGCAGATGATTGCGTTTTGTACAACGAAATCAACTCGGTAGATGGCCATGCCTTGCTAAATGACTCTTTTGAACAGTTTTTTAATTAGTGTAAAAAGTGGCAGATGGAAATTAATTTTGAGAAATCTGTCGTTATGTCGTTTACTAATAAGAAGTAACCGTTTGCTTTTAGGTATGGTACTGGTAATATAATTCTGCGTCAAGTTCATGAATACAAGTATTTGGGTATTTTTTACACGCCTAGTCTCAAATGGAATAAGCACATCAGTTCTATTCGTTCTCGTGCTCTGCAAAGGCTAGGATATGTCAAAAGAACCTTAAAATCTTCAACTAGGGAAGTTAAAATAACGGCGTATAAGACCTTGATTAGACCCATGTTAGAGTATGGTTGTGTGGTGTGGGATCCGTATCTAAAGGGTGATATTAAGCAAATTGACGCAATACAATCAAAGGCAGCTAGATTTATTTGTAATAGATATGACCGCAATTTTTCTCCTACATCTACCACGACTGACATAGGACTTACGCCTCTTTATTATAGACACACTGTAGAACGGCTTAAGCTCCTACACAAAATAGTGAATAATAACTGTGCACTTAATCGGGAAAATATGGTGGTTTTGTTACTGAATCACGCACTCGAAGCTTCCATCCTTTACATCTTGTACCGTACAGAGCCCACCTTAACTTTTTTAAATATTCTGTTTTTCCTCGAGCGATAGAAAACTGGAATAACATAAATGGATCAGTTCGTTATCTCGATTTTGATAGGTTTGTATCAGAAATACAGTAGGTGCACCTACTGTATTTCTGCTATTGAAGTGTATGTGATTGTTTTTGTACTCTTTTTTATATTGCATTTTTCACGGTTTTCTAAGTTTTGTTTCGTAGGGTGTGTACATCTTTAATCGTTGTCCTTTTTGAATGTATATGTATGTTTTCTTTCCACTCCTGCGATGATCGAGGTCGCAGTATTTTGAAATAAATAAATAAATAAATAACACTGCAAATCGGGGTGACTACAGACACAGCTTCATTTCTTGACGTCTGCATCACAAACCTAGATAGTGGTCATATTAGAGCTGGCGCTATATTTACGATTTTCGCGACCATATTCCCATCCTCTGCTTTGGGTCTTATTTAACTGGGGAGTATAATAACGAAAACCAAACGTCTTGGCACCGCACAATAAACGACGACTCACTACAAACGTTTGGCTAGCTTATAAAAATAGAAATTTGGGATGACGTCTACGAAGAACGTGAGACGGCCCGTGCCTATAAAATCTTTGAAGCTAAATTGATAGAATTATGATGCTCCGTTTCCCTTAAGAGAGATACACCGAAGGAAGAAAATAAGAAAACTGTTGGTATCTGGTTACCTGTGTAAAATAATAAAAGAAAAAAAAAACTGGAAGTATCAGGCTTTCATCATAAGTCGGGATCCCTGTCTTTTAACTGAATTTAAAAGGTTGTCACGTTGACTGTGATTAAGAGATGTTAAGTAATCACACGGAGACAATTTGGACGCGTTATGTAAGCTTTGACTGGGCAACAAAAGAAGACTGAATAAGAAGAATATGTACAATGCTAACTACGTTAGAGTTATTCGAGCACAAAAGTCTTACTTAACGCCCACATACTGTCGTTGATTGGTAGAGTGAGCAGACAGTCGGGCAGTCAGCGAGGTGATCGGGTGGTTAGGTCGGAGGGCAGTCGGTCAGTTGTTCGAGTCGAGCAGTCAGTTACTTGAGTAGCCTAGTCAGAGAGTCGGACGGAGTCCGGGGCTTGAGGGTTCCGACTGCTGTCGCGGTTGCTTTCCGCGCAGCTGAGTCGACCTCGTAAAGGCCGACGTCTCGAGGGCTTGAAAGCAGCGCAGTCGTATCTCTCGGGGTCTGGGCACCCCGACGGAGGTCGTTGCTGTGTCCTCGAGCCTAGGCACCGATGTTTCGCCTCTCGGAGCCTGGGAACCCCGACGGAGGTCGATGGTGCTCGTCCCAGATGGTACCGCGCGATTCGACTTCGACTGTCCCGAATCATGCGTGTAGCCCCCTCTCACGAGCTTCCCATTTTCTATTTTTCTTCCCTTCCGTCCGTCTTTTTCCTCTTCGCTCTCTGTCCGGCAACGACCTTGACAAGGTTTAGAAACAAACTCAACTCCCTTCTGAAGAGCGCGAAGTGCGATTATTATCAAAATAAGTTTTTGCGTGCTCAAAATGATAGTAGAACGGTATGGGACACCGTAAATGATTTAACCAATCGAAGGTTAACGCGATATAGCTTGAAAGAAATCTTAACAGATAATATAAATGCATGTGAAAAAAAAAAAAAACTGGCAGAAGAAATGAATCGGTATTTTATTAACGTGGGCACGTACACGGGAAAAAGTGTCAGCGCAGATAACAGTATCCACGATGAATCAGCTGCAGTCTATCACGCTACTTCCAACTGCGCCAAATGAGTTACAAAGAATAATTAGGAATTTAAAAATATATGAAGTTGCCGCTGCAGATGATGGAATAAACTCTTTACCTATAAAGCAGAACGGGCATGATGAGTCCCTTCTTGTCCCACATAATAAATATGATGCTTGAGTATGGTGATTTTCCCGAAGAATTAAAAATAACTAAAGTGCATCTGTGTTAGAAGGAGGAGAGGCAATTATTAATAATTATAGGCCGATTTCGGTTCTTCCAGTATTCTCAAAGATCTTTGAGCGTATTATTAATAACAAGTTAACGAGTTCTATTTTAGAAGCATTAAATAATAACGCAGGCTCATTGCGGTTTTCAGATAAATGAACCGAACTTTCCGGATTCCCTTAAAAACAGACACATTCGGGAAAAAGATGTAAAGCATAATTCAGCTTCTGTTTACTCTAGTTCGTCCGTATGTTCAATTTTCTTGTGTTGGGCCGGAATCTATCCCCTTGTGCTCTAGTGTTAAGCTTGCAAAATTGCGAAGTGAGGCACAACTTCGTAGAGTGTGCCAGAGCTGTACAGGTCAAGCGAGCACAAGTCAAACTCGTTACCTGATGTCACTGCCACAATGTCGTTGCATTTTTCCACAACGTAGGAGCACCTGTGATTGCAGTAGCACAGAGTTTTCAGACGTTGTCAAAGGAGGATCAACAATCCGCAAATTACCAGCAGCTTCGCGACTTGGAGGAAGATTGGGGTGTCGTTCTGCACATCGAAGATGATCACATCTCACAGTAGGTACATACGACTGTTTGCGCTGGCAGTCTTCACAGAGCAAAGGGTAGCTTCTGGCGTGATGACGGAGACAGCGGCTTGCTCTTCTTGTGAAAGGTGGTCACCTTCACACTCAAAAAAAAAGGGTGTAGTGGGTACACCCACAGGGGGTGTAAGTGCTGCCACATATACTACACCCATAAAGGTGTACAAGTACACCTCTAGACGAGGTGCATACATACACCCTTTTTCAGGGTGCATATGTGCACCCTTTTAGACACCTTCAGCATTCAGGGGTGCACTGATACACCCCATATTGGGGTGTGTCACTACTCCTTTCTTACACCCTCTCTGTCGTTTCAGTGTGCAGGTACACCCCAATTTAAGGTGTACAAGTATTCCCTTCTCTACACCCACGCACTTTTTTGGGAACAGAGATACACCCGCCAACAGGGTTTACTATTACACCGTTTTCTACAGCCACCCCGCTCATAGGGAACATAGATACACCTCATTCAATGGTGTACCATTACACCTCTTTGTGCACCCACCTCAAGGAAACCTGTAAAAAATGTACGCGCCCAGGTGGTTGCAAAAAGGCAGGTAAACAGACACAAGGGATTGTTTTCAAATCTCCTAGAAGTTTATTAGACAGCCTATTCCGTAAACAAGTACAAACGTGCAAGCAATCCGTGATATGTGAAGATGTACAACGAAGCTGTTACACAACTGAGAAGATTACTTAGCAAACAAGGACTGGGGTGATTCTTAGGTAGTGTCTATTCTCCCAGCAGCCGGCAGAATTATTTACCCGAAATTCTGCCGGCAGTCGCCACTCATTAGTGATACAACCACTTCATCGAACGGCGTTTCATCGACACGCGATGTTTCATAGACAGCTTAGATTAGCTTTCCTATATTAGCTTCTCTTTTTTTGTAATGAGCCACCCTACACCATATGCGCGAAGTGACATGTACGGGTGGCACAGGTGGGGTAAATTTTTTGTAATGAGCCGCCGAAGACTGTCGCCACGAAGCGACGTGAACGGGTGGGCTGGGTCGGTGAGCACGCGCCTCAGAGACACACGCGCGACGGAATATTCCTTCAGCGTACATTTCACGTAACGAGTGACGATGAAACGTTAGTGTCGACGAAACGTGTCTACAAAACGTGTATCAACGAAAAGTTGTCCATGAAACGCGTTTTCACAAAACGCCGGGAGAATAAGAAAGTCAGTATTCTACCTGCAGTTATCACCTGATTGTAGGCGGCTAATGGCAGGCGACTGCCGATAGAATTTCGGGGAAATTGTTCTCCTGGCTGCTAGGAAATAGACACTGCCTAATTTTAGAGGTAACCCGGAACAGAAGGGTCAATTGCTGCAAAGGTGTAGGTAGCAGCGCACTTACGATGAAAATACCGGACTTTAAATATGTAATCCGAGATGTCGACACGGGCTCACTGCAGAACAACCACACAAGCACAAAAACGAAAAGAAAGGGGTCTTCGTAGATTCAACACAATGTGGCAGAAGCAGTAATTTTCCAAACCGAGCACTGAACACATCACATCAATTCCTTGGGCTTTTTTGAAGGAATCGCTGTTGCCGATGTACGCGTAGGACTTTTCAAACACTGGAAGCCTTCGTGCACTCGAATACGTTGTCGCGGACGAAATCTCCGGCAGCCCCGCTGGTCGCAGCACAGCACACAAGAAACTAGGCCGGGAATCAGACATTCCGGGATCGGAAAGAGCTACCTCGTCATCCGCGAAACCTTTATCACATGATCACGCTCCTGCCGTTACCCGCGCCCAGTCAGCGGAGTAAAGCGATAAAAAAAAGCCCCCGGTTCATTGGTCCGGCAACTGCGCAGCTTCTTCCACGCTTTCAGCTTAGGGAGAGAAAGAAAAGAGGAGTATACGTGTCAGAGTCGCCCCCACCTGGAGGTTAGAGGCGCGATTCCCCCTTGACGGTTTGCCCGCCGGCCCTCTACAACAACTGTGGACAACATTTATTTTTGTTGAGGCCGGTCAGACCGCGCGGTTGGCGCGTGTGCCCAAGTCGGGGAAGAACGGAATGAGCTCAGGCGGACACATAGAGTTTGAACAATGAACAATATATTTACTTAAAAACAAAATATAAATTTAAATTCCAAGGTTTGGCACAAAGGCAAACAACACACAACAAAAAGAAAACCCCAAAGCTCCACACGGAGATTCAACCAAAAGAAACAACAAGGAAAACGGTTGGCGCGCTACAGCAATACAAAATAAAGACAATGAAATCAAGCAACAAAACCACGGACGGAGAGCAAGTAAAAATAAAACGTCCGCAAAAGTAAAGTCCGAAGTGTACGGACGGGTCTCACTCAAATTTGGTGTCGAAGGGGATCGTCGGGCTCTCGGCGGTGGTGGGCTGGCAGGAAGACGGCGGCGGTGACGATGAAGAAGACTCAGAAGATATCGCGTTGCCGGGCCGCCACTCCCGTCGACTTCACCCCGCAACCACGAACGTCTTGCCTCCTTGAAGACCCAAAAAGCTCTCTCCCGAAACTATGCGCTCCTCACGAAAACCGTCCCAACCGTCCCTCTCCACGGCAACGTATTTCCCGCCTTTGTCGGCGCCGACGGCACCCGCGAGGGAAAAAAAAAAAAGAAAAAAACAAAACCGGCTTTGGTTTTCCCGTTTGTGGTCGCCGCAACGCGAGGCGGCCCACCGTAAAGGCAAATTGTCGAAGGGGCACGGCGAGCAGCACAAAAACACAAAGAAAAAGAGCGCGGGAGAGTCGGCCGGCGCCTGAGTTTGTGACAATACTAAAATAGCAGCTCCTTCAAGACCAAAAGAGGCTGTCCTTGCAAAGGCTTATCTTCAGGGTTATCCCAACAATGAACCCAACGAGAGGTTTGTCCCTTATATCCTCTTGAAAATTCGACCCAAAGTTAATAGTGCAGTGGATGCTACCCGTGGCCTTGGCCTTCAGGCAGGTGCCGTGCTCTGCCTTATCTCTAGCTTGGAGACTGTAGTCACGTGATTCTACCCTGAGACCCGATTGGCCTAAAACAAGCATAGCGTCCACTCTACTGTCAATACCGAGTGAACAGGACAGCTCCATACTTTCTAAGATACTGCCCGACCCAAAAAGTGACCCCCAAGGGGGAATCCAAGCACAAGGTGATCGGGGTGCGTGGCTAGCGTGGCGGTGCACTAATACACCAAGAGGTTTTAAGGGTGAGGAGAATGCTCATTTTTGGTGTACAAGTACACTGGCTGGGCAACGGAGGGTGCATCTTTCAGAAAAAGGGTGCATGTGCACCTGATACACCCGACTACACCCTTTTTTTCTTAGAGTGCACCACAACAGACCCAGCTGTTTCAATGCAGCTTTCGAAAAGCTTTCCCGAGAAGTCGTATGCCTGCAACAGCTGATGACGTGTGCTTAGTGTTCGGCAGATGTTGCGGAAGTTTCGCACTTCAAAGCAATAGCCTTGAAGTAGGCATGCTTTGCCTCGAAGCGCATTCCCCAGTACAGGCGTGGTGGGCCAAACCTCTGTATGAAGCCTGGGTAGTGGAGCACGTAGTGCAGCTTTGCTCATTGGCGCAGATAGGTGCAGCAATATGAACGCTTCCAGAAGCTCTTGGATGTTGATCTGGATATAGGAAACGCAATCTCGTGGAATCCGCTCCAGTAGGATGTCGATGCAATGTCTGTAGGCCACGCAGACTAACCAATGCGGGTTATCGGAAGGCACAGAATCTCCAAAGATCTGCGGGAAGAGCCTGAATAAGCACCACTTTTGGCTTTCTGTGCCATGCAGGTTTGTTTTCCTTCCAGGAACTTCTCTTTAGGAGCAAGAGGGGCAGCCTTCTTGTCGTGAAATCCATGACTGAAGCTTTTCACCTTGTCCACGTCGACCTTTTGAAGCGTGCCATCTTCCACCAGGCGATGCAGGACATGCTGCATGACAACGCTCATTCCTCCTTCCAAGTTATCAGGCATTGCACCCGTGGGAAGTTGTGGCATAATGTCAAACTCTGCGATTGTTTGGAGTGGAGAAATGTCAGAGATGCCATTCAATGGTTCTTTCTAGGCTGGATTCAGAGCGAATGCTTTCAGGTGGCTTTCGTGTCTTGCGCGTGTTCTCATCGTACAATTTGCCTCGGAGAAAAGCTCGTGCAGATGCCCGTAGCGACCAAGGAGGAAACGACATATACGGCCGCTACTAAAGCAGCACGGGAGGCCTGTCATCTAAGGCACAGAAAGGTTGTCCACCGTGAATGCTACTGTTACCACATTGAAGTGCTTCCCTTTTGAATGCACGCCATGCTCATAATTCAAGTGCTGGATGAGGGGAGCAAGAACTCGACCCAAGCCGTACTTCTTGACCATCGGGTACCTGACAAGCAGCAGGAGGTGCACGGCACTCAACTTCGATCGTTGCTTTGAATGGATGTTGAGCACCGAGGAGTAGACCACAAGGATCTTGTGAGACCCTGCTGCCGCGCCCAGAGGATTGCTCAGCTCAAGCTCATCCGAATACAGGAGGAGGAAGATGGTCGGTGTCTTACTGTCCTCTTGGCGCAGCAGCTGTTGGCTGAGGAAGTCTCCATCAGTGATGTCTTGAAGGACTTTGGACTGATGTATGTGCTGCATGACGCTTTCAAGGTTTTCAGGGGATGACAGCACATTTCCCACAAGTGGCGATAGCGGTACATAGCACAGCGACTCCTGCAATGCCTGTTGGCCCATCTGAAGTGGCATAACCAGAACGTCTGTCTTGGAGAGGTTCTTTATCACATATTTATTCCTCATGTAGATGGTCTGTATCCCTGAAAAGATGTCCTCGACAACCTGTTTAGCATCTTGGAGTGAGGCCAACTCGTCAATTAGTGTTATGTCAATGAGAGGCTTCTCTCATTGACATAACAATATTCCCCTTCTTGAGGATATCTTGAGTTTGTTCCGTGATACTTTCAAGGACCTCAGACACCACATTTCTGATAACACTCAGGATTTCATCAGCAATGCTCTGTGCTAAGTTCAGCTACTCGGTAATCCAAAGGTGTCATAACAACAGCCGCTTTCGAACAACGCTTATCCTGCCTTCCTTGGTGCTTCAGAAGATGGCTCTTGTGATGACGCACCTGGCGAGTGAGCTCTCATGTTCAATTCATTTGTCAGGTTCGTCGGCTGCCTTTTGGAACCTGGCTTCAGTTGAAACCGTTGCCCTGGCAGCCTCGTGTTTGCCATAGACGTTTGTTCTGTACGAACCTTAATCTAGAACCAAAGCGGACGACCTTGACAGCACAACTGTTTATTAAAGGTACACGCTGAAAGTTGCATTGCTATATAGACAATTTCTAGTAGAAGACGCGTTCGCCGCGTTCTTCCTTTAGGAGGACCCAACACAATAATAATAATATTAATATTTATTCCCGCTCAGGACAGCCGCGACGCCGCAGAAAGGACGATGGCCCATACCGTAGAGGTCTGCGACGCCGCAGAATACAAGGTTGAACAGCCGTGAATATGTACAGATGGCAATGCGTAATGGTGTGAAAATCGGATGAATACAAACAGACGGAAAATGGGGAAGGGGGGGGGGAGGGCGCAGAGGTCTATGGAAACACACTTGAGGCCTGCCAGCAGAGAGCTCTAATGTCCTCGGGGTCATCAGGAATGTCTCCAGTCAGCTCAGGGGGCAGAGAGCACGAATTCCTGGCTGCGCGCATCAAGCATGACTCGAGGTAGCGTAGCGTACGTGCCAGGAAAGGCTGCATCTTTTCCGGTGCGGGAGTTGAAGCGAGGAGCGTCTGAGGGCTTCATTGGGGTTCCCATCAGGTTGCAGAAGAGACGGATGGAAGCCACGTGTCTTCTGTGTGCAAGGCTGCGCCAGTTAGCTCGCTGTACAAAGGCCGTCGTAGATATGTCCCTGTAGGGTGAGAGCGTGGAACGAGACACTACGCCTGTAGAGCGTGTAAGCAGCCCTGCGCTGCACACTCTCCAGGGCTTGTTTGAGGGAATTCTGGGAGGGGCTCCACACAAATGAGCAAAACTCTAGGTGGGGTAGCACCAATCCCGTGTATAGGTGCCGGAACGCGCTCGGTGGCATGCCACGTGTGACATGTGTTACAAAGCCTAGTGACCGACGCGCCTTTGCCACAATGCCCCTTATGTGGCCTCCGAAGCTCACATGGTTGTCGAAGCTCACCCCCAGCAGAGTAGTGCTCTGGAACCGCTGGAGGGGAACAGAGCCCAAAACAAGGGGCGGGGGTCGGGCTCTTTGTACCTATGGTGAGTGTCAATGTCACACTTTTCTTAGCGTCGAGTGGGAGAAGGTGGCTTATAGACCACATGTGGCAAGCATCTATGTCGGCTTGAAGTTCGAGGCAGGACTGAGATGAGTTTAGGGGCTTGATCAGTGTCAGGTCGTCAGCGTACAAAATTGCTGTGGAGCGCAGGAGTTTCGTGACCCCATTGATGTAGATCGAGAACAGGGTGGGGCCAACTACACTGCCCTGAGGGACCCCCGAAAGAACAACACGAGAGGCTGATGCAGAGCCGTGGAACAGCACGCGCTGTGTCCTCCCGGTGACCAGGCTAAGCAGCCATTGGAGCAGAGAGCCTTTGATACCTGCCTTAATGAGTTTCTGAAGCAGGAGTTGGTGATCAATGCGGTCGAATGCCTTCTCGAAATCTAGTTACACCACTTCACAGAGCGTGCGGTTGTCAAGAGACACACTCGCAGTGTGGACTCCGACACCCAGTGCTGTCTCGCAGCTCCTTCCGAGCCGACACCCATTTTGGTCGTTTGACAAAATGTTGTTCTCCCCTATTGGAAAAACGTACAAGAAACATACCTGCTGCTTGTACTGTTCTGGTATGAAGCCAACTTAATTTCTTGTTATTATGTATGCAGCTAGTTTGGTTTGGCGTTCTGCATAACTGGAGATACCGGCACCGATATGGCTCCGCGTCTGTCTATACTGGCAGCCAGTTTGCTTGCCGATACAATTTGGTGCGGCTGGTATGATATTGCGTCCGATGACGTAGGTGACCGACCTCTTTCCAACACAACGTTTATACCTCAGGACCACCACAATCACCAAATCATACATGCAGAAAGGCGACCCCCATCTTCCATCGAAACGTCCACCGGTATCGTTACATATACCATACATGTCGAAACGGAACATAGACCCACGTTGAGCTCACACGAATTCCTCGGTCAACTCTTCACGGCGACGTCTTGGGGCGACTGTCTCGAATAATGTGTACCACAAGTATTCGACAGCCGCACCAGCCGTAACGCATAGCAAAGCCAACGTGCACGGCAACAAACCGATCGTGACACCAAGCCGAGGATACCGCGTCACCGGTCGACAGCGGCAGACGGCCCGTTGCTCGTACCGTGACTCGTACACGGCCAACTCGGCGCCTTTTCGTGGCTCCTCTCGTCGCAACCAGCTACAACCCCGCCATTCCGCAACCGAAGCCGGCGTCGGCTAAAAGCGAAACGAAAAGCGGCCGCCCAGTGACTTCCGCTTCCGCTGCTCGGCTTCCCCGCTTCCCGTCGTCGCGGAGAAGATGGCGGAGGCGTAGCTGCGTGGGGGACGTCGGCTCGTTTTAAGTGCGTTGGGGTTTACTACGGTTTAGAGAATGCCATTTCATCGAAGCACGTTTTAGAGAAAGGGCACGTTTTATCGAAGCACAGTTTAGAGAAAAGGGGGCCTCAGTTTAGAGAATCGCGGTTTATGAAAAAGGGTCGAAAAAAGGACTCTGTTTAGCGAATCCTTGGCTAAACGCAGAATCCAATCCGACAGAATCCACTCGGCGGTGTGCCATAGAGAAATATAGTACGACGTAAAGAGTGGCCACTCAAGCCGTTACGCGGCCCAGGAGTTAGGGACTCTACTGGCCGTTAGTAGGCGCAACAGTGCCACTTATTTTGAACATTTGTCAGATATATAATATTAATAAATAACTTTGTTGTATAGAGTAAACTTTTAAAATTATTACAAACTTTGAAAACTTTCGAAAACGACTTCGACGGCTGTGGCTATAGCTGCGGCACGACGGTTGGCTTCGGAGTCGTGGACTCGACGGAGGGCGGACAGGGGCGGATACTTCGGCTGCTTGGTCTGTGTCTCTTGCCTCGTTGTGTGGGTTGAGTTGGTTCCGCGGCTTGTTGTCTCGTGCGGGTTTCTGGTCATTCTTCCGTTGCGGTCATGGTATACGGTATACGTAAGAAGTATTGTGACTGTAGTTTCTTTTTTGACGGACATTAGCATTCGGTCCCTGAATTTAGAAGCCACTGGGCCAGGTTGTTCTTCTATTGTTGCTGTATTAGTCACATGGTCACACGTGCAAGCGCTTTTCATGGAACTTGGACGGTAATCTTTTTAAATGCCCTCCATCACATTGCATTTGTCGCTGTAAGTCTCGCTGTAATGCAGTACTTTTTTTTCCAGTGTTGCACTGCTGACGTGTTATTCATACATTTTGCATGTGTATTCTTATTATTGTAATGTATGAATAACATACATCACTCATCGTCTTCAGAGTGGATGTTTGTTTTGCTTGTCATAGTTACAAAAATAAATACTTTTGTGTGTCAATCC